>BJCM01241677.1:0-18143 GCA_018326385.1 Flaveria bidentis | reverse complement strand
CAATTGAATTGTATGCAAATATTGACATCACTTGCTTGTCAAAAGATACTTTGGAAAAGATGAATAATATGGAGATCAAAACAAATGCATCTAAACCAGAGCAAAGCATTCTTGCCAAAAAATTCAAGTCGGCTATTGTCAATGCATTGAATGAACAAGAGTTATACAAGAAAAAGCCAATGTTCAAAGTTAAAGAAGAGCCTGAGGATTACTTTGATTGATGAAGGATGCAGATAGAAGATAAAGATTGAAGACTGAAGATAAAGATTGAAGATTGGAGTCAAAGATTGAAGATAGAGACTGATGCTG
This sequence comes from Flaveria bidentis, assembly GCA_018326385.1. Classification (NCBI taxonomy): domain Eukaryota; kingdom Viridiplantae; phylum Streptophyta; class Magnoliopsida; order Asterales; family Asteraceae; genus Flaveria; species Flaveria bidentis. The sequence continues at coordinate 17,834 of BJCM01241677.1, read as the reverse complement.
AGAAGACAAAGAAATGAAGAACAAGCCAAAGATTGAAGACTGAAGACAATGTAAATCTTACGAGGAGTATTGTTAGAACCCTTGGAAGATTAACATTTAGTCTTTTATTGTCTATTTTTTATTTTGTATAGGGACTAGTTTTGTAAATTGTTAGTTCCTAAGTTTCTAGTATAAATAGCTTAGACTAGAGTAGAATTAAAGTCAGTGAGTTTTGGTTGTTAACTGCTTTCTTACTCTTGTAATTGTCTTTGCTATATCAATGAATTGTGAATTTGTTGATATTGCTTGATTTGATTACAATTGTTTGTGTTTTCTTGAATTGTTTACATATATCATTACAGATTGAATCAATTGATCCTATCATGACCATACTTTATTCCATTGTTCACCTTTTATGATAGTACAAGTTACCAACTTTAGTTGGTGACAAAAGGTAAGTCAGGGACATGTCCTGACTACCATATCTCAGATAAAAATTTATCTGAGATACCGTAAACTATAGTCTTGTAGTATAGGCTTTAGTAATAGGATCCCAACTGGTATCAAAGTATATCCTGTTGTAGGTAGTATTATATATAGGTTCTCATTGTAACTCATTCCATATTGCTTGCAAGAGTCTTGTAATATTTGAGTTGAGAAGCAATATATAAAAGTACCTTGAAAATTACTTCTTATGTTCCTTATTACTTACTATATTGTGATAAACTTTTATTGACTCTATCTTTATCCAAGTGTTGTTCAAGTGAGATTGAGAGAAAAAAATAAGTATTAAGTGACTTTAACCAACCCTGCAATTGGTATCAGAGCTTTTTAGGCTCTTGATTGAGAGATCTAACCATCCAAATCAACCTGTTTTTCACTCCTCCCTACAACTCACTCACTCAAAATGGCCCTTAACAAATCCGAAGTAAAGATGGGAACTATGACAAAGGCTCCCATCATTACTCCTGAAAATTTTAGGTCTTGGAGCAGAAGAATGGAAGGCTTCAACAGATACAAAGACAGCAAAATGTGGAACTCCATTGTCAACGACCTGTATAAGCCAAAGGTGGCATCACCTGGTGGAAACGATGCCATGTTAGAAAAGGCTGTTGAAGATTATTCTAACGAAGACCGAAAGAATATGGACATCGACAGCAATGCTATGACCATTCTTATGACTGCAATACCGAATTCCATTATGGTGGGGTTCGACCATTGCAAGACTACCAAAGAATTGTTTGATGCACTTGCTTAGATGTATGCAAAATCCAACGAATCTAAGAAGGACTCAATGAAGCAACAATTCGAGAACTTCACTCGTATTGCTGGAGAGAACCTCAGGCAGTGGTACTTCAGGTACATGGATCTTATTTCTTCTCTTCAGTCTGTGTAGATCACTCCTAAACTTAGAGATCTTACTAGAAAGTTCATGAGTTCTCTTCCAAACGAGTGGACATTCTACTCTGTCTCTATCAAGAGAACAGAAAACTTGAACACTATTACTATGACTGAACTCTATAGCATCTTGATGGATATCGCCTAGAGATGGAGAGTAAGAAGGACCACCAAACAAGCAGACCTCTGAGCGTTCCAGCTAGCAATGCTTTAATGGCTGTTGAAGGCTAATACCCCTATAACCTCAGCACTACCTAACTCACCACCAGCAGCCATCCTGCTCTTCTGGACCATACATCACATTCCCTGAGACTACAAGGTCTCATCAGGCTCAGCACAATTCTTTTTTGGAAAGTTGTGCCTTTGTCTCAGGAAGTGGACACTCTAGTGATTTTCAATACTGTTTTGATGATCTAGAGTGTTTTAGTCCAGACGATGTAGAATACGTGGATATAGTCCAACAAATGGTTCTTTTAACCTAGAGAGCGAATAAGTTCTTTAAGAGAACTGGAAGACATTTCCCTCAAAACCTAACTACCAACACTTTTGGGTTTGACAAGACCAAGGCAAATTGTTACAACTATAACCAACTCTGTCACTTTGCAAGGGAATGCAAGGCTCCCAAGACCAATCCGGGAACCCCACAGGCCTCCAACATCCATCAACCTCAAAGCCCACTAAAAAGTCAACTGAAACAACTGCAATGGCTCAAAAAGTTGACTAGAGCTTCATGGTACTAGATGTGACTCCTGCTCAAGCTCTCATGGCCGGAACAGATGATGCCCAGGTATATGAACCTCTCTGTACTCCAGCTTGTATAGCTAAAGTTAAACTTTATCAGGATTACAATATGGAATCAAATCTGATATTTAGTCTTTAAATATTTTAAAATATGATTTTAAGAGAGCTGAATCTGAGTACCGAAAGAAAATTAAGGAGTTAGAGAAAACTATGTCTCTTTTAAAACATGAACACACCAACTACAAGACTCAAATCAAGGATCTGATATCCAAATTGTCTAAGGCTCAAGCCCAGCTTGTCACTGCTGAGTCTCAGGCCAGGAAGCATGCTATTTCTTAGCAGAACTTCCAAGCTATTCTTGCATTATCCTCCCACTCTAAACTTTGTTATCAAAACAAAGGAGGGTTGGGAAACAATGAAATTGCTCCACCACACTCTTATGAGTCTATCAGACAACCAAGATGTTGTACTAAGAAGCAAGAGGTTCCAACTGCTGACCCTTTCTCACTAGAGTTGAAGGATGAAGAAACAATAGTGGCCACCACAGGGAAGGAACAGGTAGATGTACCTATCTCTCCTAGTGAGGATCAAATCCTAACCACTAAGGACAGAAGAAGCAGAGCTAAAGCTGCTAGAAGAACTACCAAGAAAGTGGTTGAGTCTAATCTGAAGATTGACCCAAAGCAGAAAGGTGTCTTTATCTCAGTTGGATTCCAAATGTTAGGTACTTCTGATTCAAGATGAAGATTGAGTCTAATCATCTAGTCAAGTACCTATAGGCACTAAATGGGTTTTCAGAAACAAGAGAGATGATAGAGGCTTGATCATCAAGAACAAAGCAAGACTTGTAGTTCAAGGATACATAAAAGAGGAAGGAATTGATTATACTGATGTCTTTGCACCTGTTGCAAGACTTGATGCAGTTAGGATCTTCCTTACTTATGCTGCATCCAAGGACTTCACTGTTTATCAACTTGATGTCAAGTGGGCCTTTCTATATGGAGATATAGATAAGGAAGTCTATGTATGCCAACCTCCAGGATTTGAAGACCCACAACACCCCAACTATGTGTGCAAATTGGATAAGGTTCTATATGGGCTCCACCACGCACCTAGGCTGTGGTGTGAAACGTTGTCTCAGTTTCTTCTGAAGAATGGCTACACTAGAGGTACCATTGACAAGACTCTCTTCATCAAAAAGTCTAGAAAGGATATTTTGCTTGTTCAAGTCTATGTTGATGATATCATATTTGGTTCTTCAAATGACCAAATGTGTAAGGACTTTGAAAGCATTATGAAAAAAAGTTTGAGATGAGTTCCATAGGAAAATGGACTTTTTCCTTGGAATTTAGGTAAAGCAAATGAAGGAAGGATTTTTCATTCATCAATCTAAGTATGTCTCTAACATCTTAGAAAGATTTAAGATGAAAGATTGTAAGCCGGCCAAGACACCCATACCCAGAAACCACAATCTTTGTCCTGATCTTGAGGGGGAGGATACTGATCAACATCAGTATAGGGCAATTATTGGTTCTCTAATGTATCTCATAGTCAGTAGACTTGATATCATGTTTGCAACCTGCATCTGTGTAAGATATTAGGCTACTCCAAAGGTGTCTCATCTAGCTATTGTTAAGAGAATCCTCAGATACCTCAAAGGAGCACCTAAACTAGGTCTCTAGTATCCTGAAAACAAGGATTTCAATCTCTATGGATAATTTTACAGTGACTATGGTGGTTGCAACATTGACAAGAAATCAACATCAGGAGGATGTCAATTTCTTGGTGGAAGGATCATCTTATGGAAATGCAAGAAACAATCATGTGTCTCTACATCAACTGCTGAAGCTGAATACATTGCTGCTGCTAGCTGCTGTGCTCAACTACTATGGATTAAGAATCAGATGTTAGACTATGGATTCAACTTTATGAGTACTCCTATCCATGTTGACAACAACAGTGCTATCTCCATTACTGAAAATCCGGTGAAGCACTCCAAGACAAAGCATATTGATATCAGGTACCATTTTATTAGAGATATTCATGAGAAAAATCTGATTAAGCTAATCAAAGTTGATTCAAATGAATAATATGCTAACTTGTTCACCAAAGCTTTTGATGAACAAAGATTTAAGTATCTCATAACAGCTATTGGGATGATAAACATTGATTAGATTACCTCTTTTGAAAACCTTTTAATACGTAATGTCCTATGTCAATACAATTTAAGCCCTGTTACAAAAAGCTGTCTCTGAAATATTCTAAGTATAAATTCTTTCCGAAGAGAAATTAACCCTCTGAAGTTATTTTCATATCTTTCGAAGCAAAATTTCTCAAAGGATAATTTCTTCTCGGAAGAGTTTTTGGTCTCGGAAGAAGTGATTGAATTCATATCAGATCTACTTCCATGGCTTACACACACTCTCCATTCGGAAAGCAATCATGACCTTCGGAAGCAAAGTCTTTGCTTCAGAAGTAAGAATTGCCTTCGGAACACAAATTACCTTCGGAAATGTTTTATATTCGGAAGAGAGATTTTACTGTGTAACGGAAATCTCTTGGGCCCCACACTGTAAAAAGCAAAGATTTTGTTAATGATGTCAGATTATTTAACTGATTTAAACCTTACCACCACTGTCATTTCTTCCACTAAAACATCACATCACCTTATCCTAACCCCATTACCACCTTTCCACCCTCTTTTAAATAATCCCGACTATTCAATTTCATCTTCTTACTTGAAATTTTTACTGCCCTAGAAAATTTTCTCCACTCCAACTTTACCCAAGTTCAAATTCATCTACATTCACCTTTCTCCAATGGCACTCAACCCTCAGCACAACCAACTCGCACTTCTTGATTCTTCAAGAGATGTTGACTTCTCTTAAATCATCTCCTTTCTCACCCAATCATCTTACTACACAGCCCTTACCGTTAACCCCACTATTTACTCCAATCAAATGGCCGAATTTTGGGAAAATGGTCAAGCCAAAACCCTAAATGGGATTCGTGTTCTAAGGTCCAACATTTGTGGACAAGAGTTGGTCAATACTAAACAACTTATCAGGGAGCATCTCGAGCTTCAAGATGAATGAGCTCCTACTGAATTCCCAAAAGAAGATTTAGAAAGAACTTATATCCTCATGGGATATGGTGGAGATGTGAGCAGGTCGACAGTCTACAAGTTCAACTTCTCCTATAACTTGAAGTTACTCCTGCACGTTGTCCTCCACTGTCTGTCAAACAAATCTGGGGGATGGGATCAAATCCCGTATGAACTAGGATACTTAGTTCATGGATTGGTAAGAGGCCTCCGCTTCAATTACTCAAGATTTGTGTTCACCAATCTGATTGGAAATATTCAAAGGGAGACATTCTTTATGTATCCCAGATTTGTTCAACACATAATCAACTATGAGTTAGAACAGAGTATGCTTGTCTGTGTAGCTGCTCTGAATGTCCCTCACATGAGGCCTACCATCTTCAAGACTTTGAAAAAGGTGTCCACCAACTTCACTAGAAGGTTCACTTCTCTACTTCCAGGTATGATTGAGCGCATAGCTCCTGGTGACATCCCTGTTCACCCCACAGGTGATAAACCCACACCAGCAACCACCACCACAATGCCAACACTGCCTTCTTTACCCATCATCATCACATACTAGAGACACCCTAAACAAACCCTTGTTCAATCTACTTTTATTGAGCAAGCCCCTCCTGTTAAATCCAAAAAGACTAGAGTGGAAACATGGGCTCCCACTCAGTCTGAGCTCTCTCCATCCTTTTCTTTTGACATCAATTTGGGTTTTGAGTCTCCTCAGTCTCAAACCCATGAGCCTAACACCCAAACCAATAGCCCTCAGGATGAGTATTTACACTTTTCAAAGCAGCCAACTAGGGACAGCCCCACCAAAGGCTCAATGACTGTAGACATTGCCCAAGGTCCCGGGTCAATAGGCTTAACCTCCTTATCTTTCACTGACCTTCTCTTCAAAACTGATAAAGAGATAACATCTCTCCACAGCAATGAAGTTGATCTACAACACCCTCTGCAAGATCAAAAGAGCCCAGAGAAATCCCTTATCTCTAGCCCCCATCAGCAACCTATAACTGAGATGAGTCCCACTGATGTGGAGGGGATCATGCAGATTCAGCTACAACTACAGAAGGTGCCTCAATGGACCTTATGAACAGTGGTAACATATCTGAGACTGAATCTGCAGCAACCGTGCCTTTTGATGACTCTGAAAGAGACATCATTAAGCAAGGGAAACCAGGGTGCCAAGAAACTACATCTGGTGCTGAGGCGGAACATACTAGGTACCTTACCTCATCTCCCCGTGATTCTTCAAATGAAGATGAGGGAAGCATTCAACTCCTCATAAAAGACCTTCTATCTAAAGTCTCAAACCTTGAATCCTTAGTTAGGACTTTAAAAGAAAGGTCCACCACTCAGCAAATTGAGAGTGACAATCTCAAGGCTACACTAGCTGAGAAACAGACTGAGAGATCTGTTTGGCATGTACCTATTCAGGTCTCATTGACCTCTTCCTCCAGCTCATCTAGCTCTCAAGATGAAGCTACCAAAAAGGGGGAGAATGTTCAGAGACAAACACTTGAGGACCCACAAATTCATACTTCAACTTCAACATTTTCTACTCCTGTCATCACTTTGTCTAAGTCATCTCAAGTTGTATTTCAAATCGATCCAAAGATGTTCAGAGATCTTTACAGACTCTTCACCAAGTTTCTGTTGAGATCCTCTACTGATCAGCCAAGCCCAGATGCTGCAATGATTTACTTCGGAGCTGAAGAGCTTCAAAGGCTTACTGTACCTTCTAACACTGTGGAAGAAGTTGGTCAACCTAAGGTCTACATGGAACCTAAGATTCATTTCAAAGGGGAAATGGGGACTGATGGCCCAGCAACTGAAAAAGTCAGGATAGAATCTGCATTTCCTCAAACTTCTGAAGCTGATGTTAAAGCCTCGGAAGAACAAGTTGAATCTTGCGAAGCTGAAATGGAAGCTGCGGAAGGACTGTTCAAGATGTCCGAGGAACTGATCATCACAGATGCAGTCCTAGAAATGGAATTTGAGGTGAACAATGAGGATTTTCTGGATCTACCTCTATCCCAAACACCCTCTCTGCCTCTCTCGCAATTAGAATCCACTCTCCAAGAACCACCACAGTCAGGCTCTTTAAAAGATAACAAAAGGGAAAAGGAAAATGACTGCGGAAGAGCTTCAGGAAGAGGAGAAGATTGAGAAGTTAAAGAAGAAAGGAAGACTTCCAACTGGAAAGTTGTTAGCTGCTAGTACAAAAGTAGCTGCAGCCAACTAGGAGGCTATCAACAACAAGAGAAGAGAAGAGATAATTGACTAGCTCATCCAATTGGGAGTTGCTAATAAAGAAACACTCCTGCTACCACTAGAAGAGTTGGTGAATCTGGAAAAGGCAACCCGGCTGAAACATGAAGAAGAAGCTAGGTTGGCCTTAGAGAAAGAGAAAGAAGAAGAGAAGGAAGCTGACTTGCAGCTGAGGAGAGATAGGATAGAGTTCCTAACCTCCAGAGGCTTCAATCTTCAAGAACTCTCTCCACACAACAATGAAACAATCCTCTGGCTCTACAATAAAAAGCAGGATCAGATGGAGAAAGAGAGAAAAAAGACTGCAAGAGAAAAGCTAAAGGAAAGGAAGAAGAAGGAGGAAGAAGCAAGGGTCACTGCAACCGGGAAGCTCAATGAAAAGGCCTGGATGAAAGACTATCTCGAGGCTCATGGCTTCTTTAGAAGGCAGGTGGGTCCCATGTCAAAGAAGACACTCTAACGGATTGTCAGCAAAATCAAGGCTGACATCCGATTGGGAAAGAGAAAAGAGATGTACAGAAGGGTAAAGGGGATGACCTTCACTGCAACCACTCAACCACAACCTGAACATTCATCCTTACCTTTCACCATTAAAATGAATCCTTTCACCCCTGAACCCACATCTTTACCTACATCCACTTCATCACCCCAACCACCTAAACTTCCCATCCTTAAACGAAAAACACTTCCCAGAACCTCTGAACCACAACCTACCCTACAATCATCCAAATCGTCCCCTCAGCCTTCTCAACATCTCTCTCTTGAGGAGTTCAAGGCAATCAAGACTAAGCTCGCTAACTGCACAACTTTGAGCGAAGTCTCATATGAGGAAGACTTTGTCAATATCACCTATGTTGATGGATCTTCATATTCCCTCACAAGAGATCAATTCCTTGATTTTCCTAGAGGAACATTAGACCAGGTATTAGACTTCTAGGCCTCAACTTAGATTTATTAAATGATGAAGAGAAGAAACTTAGAAGGAAACTGGTGACTCTACTAGATATAAAAAAAGAGGACAAGATTCCTAGTCAGTCCTTTGTGCCTAGAAAGAGAATAATCCAGTGCAGGTTCAATGAAACTTCTCACAACTTTGTTGTGAAAATGGAGAATGGCGAAGTCAACAGACTTAATGCAACCTCTCTATTACACTCCAACAGATTTGATATTGATGAGTTAGAAGAGAAACCATTCTCCAACCCCTCCAACTCTGAAACTGCTGCATTAATCGGAAATCATCTCAGCAGTCTTCATCTAGCCGAGCTATCTGCAAAAGCCAAGATTGAAGAAGAGTTGAAGTTGAGAAGACACGAAGACAAGGAAAGATCTTCTATCAAGGGCGCTGCCTTTCTACAGATGGTGGAGGGTCCAGAATTGGAACCTATAGTTAGATGGGAATATGATTACAGTTCCTATCAACTAACTCTTTTCAGAAGGCAACAACAAAGGTTACACATCATCCAAGGTGACAGACTGCACATCCAGTCTACCAAGGATTTGTACAAGCTTCTTAGCACCACATCAGGAAAGAACAAGGAAACAAATAAATATCTACTCTCCTTGGTGTTGAAAGTTTTGAGAAGCAGAAACAAGTGAGGTTTTGGTAGCATAAGCCTAGGGGGAGTTTGTTGGATCAAGAAGAAGGCTGGTGCGACCAAAACCAAATCACTTAGCTAATTTTTGTTCTACATGCAAATGCTTCCGAAGCTTAGCATGGAACTTCCAAAGGTTGTAAAATTCTTCCGAAGACAAAGTAAAAGATCAACTTCTGAAGACAAAACTCTACTTCTGAAGTAAAGAGCATGCTTCCGAAGATCAAGTCTTAGAAGAACAATCAGAAGACTACTTCCAAAGTATGAAGAAAAGAAGAAGTTCCCAAGCCTTAGAAGAAGCAGTCTTTTCCGAAGTATAAGTGGCTTCAGAAGTACTTTTTCTTCCGAAGCCATTTAACCTTCAGAAGACACTGCTATGAACCAGTGGACACAAGTATGGTCTCTGACAATCAGCTGCAGACCTCTGATACTGCATGGCATCTTCTTAAAGGGCCATGTAGTTGACCATACTTTATTCTACTGTTCACCATTTATGATAGTACAAGTTACCAACTTTAGTTGGTGACAAAAGGTAAGTCAAGGACATGTCCTGACTACCATATCTCAGATAAAACTTTATCTGAGATACCTTAAACTATAGTCTTGTAGTATAGACTTTAGTTATAGGATCCCAATTGGTATCAAAGTATATCCACCTGTAGGTAGTATTATATATAGGTTCTCATTGTAACTCATTCCATACTGCTTGTAAGAGTCTTGTAATATTTGAGTTGAGAAGCAATATATAAAAGTACCTTGGAAATTACTTCTTGTGTTCCTTATTACTTACAATATTGTGATCAACTCTTATTGACTCTATCTTTATCCGAGTGTTGTTCAAGTGAGTTTGAGAGAAAAACTAAGTGTTAAGTGACTTTAACTGATCCTACATAATTTTCAAGATACTTGTATATATTATTTCTCAACTCAAAGTTTACAAGACTCCTACAAGCTTACTACAAGAGTTACAATGAGAAACTATATATACTACTATCTACAGTCGGATATACGTTGATACTAGCTGGAATCCTCTAACTAAAGAAAACACTACAAAAGTAAAGTTTAAGGTATCTTAGATAATGTCTTATCTAAAATATGGTAGTCATGACAAGTCCATGACTTACCTTTTTTCACTAACTAAACTTGGTAACTTGTACTAAGGTATAAAGGTGAATAGTGGATTGAAGTATGGTCAACTACATGGCCTTTTGGGAAAACGCCATGCAGTATCACAGGTTTGCAGCAGAGTGTCAGAAACCATACTTATGTCCACTGGTTCATTAGCAGCATCTCCCAAAGGTTAATTGGCTTTGAAAGAACAAGTTCTTCCTAACCCCTTTATACTTCGGAAGATGCTGCTTTTTTCATGGCTTGGGGACTTCTGCTTCGGAAGTCACTGTCTTTGATTTCTTCTAAGCCTTGAACTTCGAAAGATAAGACTTTGTCTTCGGAAGTTGGACCTTTTCCTTCGAAAGTTGATTTTGCACTTTGTCTTCGAAAGAACTCTAGAGGCTTTCTGGATCTACCATACTTATGACCATTGGTTCATTAGCAGCATCTTCCGAAGGTTAATTGGCTTCGGAAGAACAAGTTCTTCCGAACCCCTTTATACTTCGGAAGATGCCGCTTCTTTCATGGCTTGGGGACTTCTGCTTCGGAAGTCATTGTCTTTGATTTCTTCTAAGTCTTGAACTTTGAAAGATAAGACTTTGTCTTCGGAAGTTGGACCTTTTCCTTCGGAAGTTGATTTTGCACTTTGTCTTTGGAAGAACTCCATATCCTTTGGAAGTTTCATACTTAGCTTTTGAAGTCCTTTATACTTGTACCAAAAATTGTCTAAGTGTTTGGTTTTGGTTGCACCAGCCTTCTTCTTGGTCCAACAAAAATAAAGAATGGTTTTAAATAAAAGTAAAGTATTATATGTTTTATAAAACTTGAACTCACTTAGCAACATTGATTTTATATATTTTCCAGTTGACCGGTAAGAGTTGCTGAGGATGGTACGGGAGCAACTACTTGGCTAAATTTGGATGGCACCCATTTTGTATAAAATTAATGTTTTTTATGTAACATAACCAAATAATATTTTGTAACTTAAAAATGATGTATTAATTTTCAAAAGCGATTATTAATATATGAAATGGTTTGCTAAGTTATTCCACATCAGTATTTTAGTAAATGTTAAAGTAGGCCTTATATTTTATGTGTGATGATTGTCCAATTGTAAACGTCCCGGGAATGAGGCCTTACAAGTTGGTATCAAAGCCAAAGTTTAAGTGAATTGCGTAAATATTTTCAAAAACCTAAACTTAAACTGAGAATGGGAAAAAATGGTAGGATTCTAGTCGAGGTAGCTACGTGCCATCAGATATTTTTTGTTATGTTAATAGGTATTATGTGTGCATTTTATGTGATTTATATGCTTTTAGTAGATTTAGATACTGATGTAGTCAAGAAAGAAAATACTTAAGGTATGAAGAGTAAAGTAAGTGGCTAATCTCAACTGACCACTATAATTAGTGACTTACTATACTTAACATAAACTGAGATATTAACTTAAAATGATGGTGTTGGTGTTTTGATCTTATTGTGTGTTTAGAGGATGACTGGAGGTAGATATTTGAAGGCTTTGTGAGGTGGAGGTCATGGTGGACGTGGTGCTAGACTGCATGTCATAACAGGTAAAGCTAATTCTGTTGAGCCAGCTCATGAAGAGCTCGAGATTCATCACCAGGAAGGCAGTGACAAGAGTGCTAACCTAAGGGCCTCGATGAAGGAGGCTGTGGTAGAGGAGGTTCACTAGGTCATGCAGACGATCCTTCCGTGTGTGTGACCGAAGTGATTAAGGCTATGAGGGAAGGTGAGAGGAAGGAGAGTAATAAGCCCACAGGGGAGAAAGCAATCAAAGATCAAGACGGTTGTCTCCATTGATGATGATGAGGAGGAGTCTAGCAGGAGTCAACACAAGGTTGTAACTATAGGGCAATCTAGAGATGCAAACCTTCTACTTTTGATGGCAATGACAGTAATATTGCTTCATCAGTGAATGAGGGAGAGGGAAGTTGTACTTGATATCAACGAGTGTAGGGAGGACTAGAAGGTGAAGTTTGCCACTCACTCATTCATGGACTCGGCTTGATGCTGATGGGACAATATTGTCTAGGCCAAGAGCATTAGGTCAATCAGGAGGATGAAATAAGGTGAACTGAAGAAGTTGGTGATTGATGAGTTTTGTCATCATGGAGAACATGATAAGGTTGTCAGGGAGTTCCTACAGCTGGAGGCAGGAACCATGACACACCAGCAATACACCACCAAGTTTAATGAAATGGAAAGGGTGGTGCCAGATTAGTTGCTATAGTCTGGGCTCTCACTCACGTCGTCTGCCCCGGGGACTCCATTACATTGCTCGCCCTATTAGTCGGGGTAACTCCTCTGTTATGAAAGATTAAGAGATCTATTCAGGGCTTCCAAACGGATATCCGCACGCACATGATCGCTGCTCGGCCGAGACTTTTAGGTCAGTAGCTGATCTGGTGGGAAGGTTATATGATGAGATAAAGGTAGTTGTGGTTTAGTTGAACAGGAAAGGTGGTGGTGGTGACAAGAACTGGATTGGGAAGTTGTTTGGAAAGGTTGTTGTCCTTCCAAACAACAACGTTGCGAGGGTGGAGGACCAGTGTGTAGCCACAACTGGTGTGGGGTTGAAGAGGTGTGGCAAGTGCAGGAAGGAGCATGTTGGGGAGTGTAGATGGGAGTCAAATATATGTTTTAAATGTAGGAAGACGAGACATATAGGAAGAAATTTTAGGGTATTGAAATGTTTTAACTGTGGTGAAGTAGGTCACATGTGTAGGGACTCCAAGAAGCCAAGGGTTGAAGGTTCCAGAACGAAGAAAACAAGGAATGAAGGGCAGAAGGCAAGTGCTAGAACATTCAAGATGACATGGAGAAGGCTAGGACGGACTTCGATGTTGTGTCAGGTACATTTCTAGTAAACCAAACTCTCGCATCTATGTAATTTGAATCTGGTGATACTAAGAGTTTTATCTCTACTACTTTCTGTGCTAAATTGCTTATTAGAGGTAGAAATATAGATGAGCCCTTCATGTAGAAACCACCATAGGTAAGTCTACTGGATTTCTGAGCTCATTAAAGATTATGACATAGATTTAGAAGGTCATAAATTTCCTGCTTGACTGTTTGTGATGACCTTAGGCAGGTTTGATGTATTCCTAGGAATGGATTAGTTTGCGGACTACAAGGCGAATATCACATGTCGCAAGAAGATAATTCGACTAACAGCACCCGACGAGAGTTCGGTGACGATCTACGGTGATCAAGTTACTACCATTTCAAAGGTGATTTCGATAGCGGTGGCGGGAAAGTGATTGAGGCATGGATGTAGTGCCTACATGGCCTACGTGAAAGATGTGGATACGCCAATGCCATAATTGTCTGATGTCCTGGTTGTGTGTGCCTATCCCAATGTGTTCCCGAAAGATTTACCAGGTGTGCCACCGGACCATGAGATCGAGTTCCAGATTGACTTGATACTCGGTGCCTACCATGTTGGTAAGGTGTCATATCGTTTAGTCCCCTCTGAGATAAAGGAATTGATAGACCAAGTGCAAGAGTTTCTTGATAAGGGGTTCATTAGGCCGAGTATCTCTCCATGGGGTGCTTTGGTCTTATTTGCCAAGAAGAAGGACAAAAGTATGAGGACGTGCATTGACTACCATGAGTTGAATAAGTTGGCGTTAAAGAATGAACATTCTCTACCCAGAATCAATGATTTTTTATCAGCTACAAGGTGCTAGTTGGTTTTCAAGAATAGATCTTCGATCGGGTTATCATCAGTTGAAGGTGAAGGAACAAGATATTCCTAAAACAACTTTTCGTACGCGTTATGGACACTACGATTTCCTCATTATGTCCTTTGGTCTAACTAACACGCCGGCTGCTTTTATGGATTTGATGAATTGAGTGTGTCGGTCGATCTTGGATAAATCAATGATAGTGTTTATAGAAGACATTTTGATTTATTCAAGGAGCAAGGCTGAGCATGCTGATCATATTTCTGAGGTGTTGGAGATGCTTAGAAGGGATACATTGTATTCCAAATTCTCCAAGTGCGTATTCTGGTTGCACGAAGTTCAATTTCTGGGTCATATGGTGAATCCTGAGGGGATTATGCTGGACCCACCAAAAGTAGAAGCAGTGATGAAATGGAAGTCTCCAAAGGCACCATCCAAGATCTGTAGTTTCTTGGGGTTGGTGGGCTATTATAGAAGATTCATCCAAGACTTCTCTAAGAAAGCTTCCCCATTGACCAAGTTGACCTGTATTAATGTGAAGTTTGTATGGGGACAAGAGCAAGAGAATGCTTTTGAAGAGTTAAAGACAAGATTGACTCAAGCTCCTCTCTTATCATTAACCGATGGAAATGAGGATTTGGTGGTCTATTCAAATATTTCTTATTCAGGGTTGGGTTGCGTGTTGATGCAACGAGGAAAGGTTATAGTCTACACATCCTGACAATTGAAGGTTCATGAGGTTAATTACCTTACTCATGACTTGGAGTTAGCAGTTGTGGTCTATGCATTAAAGATTTTCAGGCACTACCTTTACGAGACGAAGTGAACTATCTTCATCGACCACAAGAGCTTGAAGTACTTTTTTGTGTAGAAGGACCTGAATATGTTGTAGAGGCAGTGGTTGCAACTTATAAAAGATTATGACTACGAGATCCATTACCATCCATGTAAGGCCAACGTAGTGACGGATGCCCTTAGTCGAAAAGATAGACCGAAACTAATTCGGGTGAAGGCTTATCAATTAGTTATGACCTCAAATGTGATGAAATAGGTCAAGGAGTTTCAAGACGAGCCATTGAAAGAATATCTCCTTAACTTCGAATGAATGAGAGGTTTAGTCGCAGAGTTGGGTGAAAATACTCTCGGTGTTAGAACTCGATCTGGGTGGATATGGATCCCTCGTTACGGGGACCTACGTGGAAAGATCATGGATGAGGCTCATAAGACTCGATACTTCATTCATGCTGTTGCTACAAAGATGTATCAGGACCTGAAGAAAGATTATTAGTGTTTGGGTATGAAGCATGACGTAGCGGAGTATGTGAGTAATTCCTTGCTTGCAAGTGAAGGCAGAGCTTCAGAATCCATACAGAAAGATCCAACCATTAGATATACCTGAGTTTACGTTGGAGCATATCACCATTGACTTCATTACGAAGCTACCATGTACCGCAAAGGGGTACGATACCATAAGGGTGATAATTGATCGTCTGAAGAAGAATGTTGACTTCCTACCGATCTGTGAGATGTATTAATCCCAGAGGTTAGTAGATCTACTCATCAAAGAGATTGTAACAC
Source organism: Flaveria bidentis (assembly GCA_018326385.1). Taxonomy (NCBI): domain Eukaryota; kingdom Viridiplantae; phylum Streptophyta; class Magnoliopsida; order Asterales; family Asteraceae; genus Flaveria; species Flaveria bidentis. Next base: position 2,361 of record BJCM01241677.1, on the reverse strand, counting down.
GTCATGGCGGACCAGTGTCTATTGTGTCTAACCGTGACACCTGCTTTACATCCAAGTTTTGGAAGAGATTTCACGATGCAATGGGGACGGGGCTACACATTAGCACGCCTTATCATCCATAGACACTTGCCCCGGTACTGGTGCCAACACTTGTGCATGATGTTAGAAGTCTATTTATAGACTTCGGCTCAGTACCAGCCTTGTGAATGATGTTTGGGGTAGAGCACATGACCTTGGTTCGGAATGGAAGTAAAGATAAGGATGAACGTACGAAATGTATGGTAAGGAAGATAATGAATGAGAACGAATGATGTACAATGACGAATGAATGAATGTTAATGAATGACGATCTAAGATAATACTAAGATTATCTATTTGTACGTATGATGCATGATTGCGAATGAAAGTAAAGAATGGTTTTAAATGAAACTAAAGTATTATATATTTTATAAAACTAGAACTCACTCAGCAACGCTGATTTTTATATATTTTCCAGTTGGCAGGTAGGAGTTGTGAGGATCGCATGGGGGCAGCTACTTGGCTAGTTTTGGATGGCATCCATTTTGTATAACAGTAATGTTTTTGTGATGTAATACATCAAATGATATTTTGTAACTTAACAATGATGTATTATTTTTCAAAAGCGATTATGAATATATGAAATGTTATGCTAGGTTATTCTCCTATAGTATTTTAGTAAATGTTAAAGTATATCTTATATTTTATGTGCGATTATTTTCTAACTTTAAGCATCCCGGGACAAGGCCTTACACAATTCTTGATTCAACTATTCTTATTGATCATATTGAACCCATAAGAGCTGATAAATATTATCCTTTAGAGAATGTTATTGGTGATCATTATGTTAGTTTGACATGCAATCAATCTGATACAATAATCATTTGCCTGTTTGTGTACTTTCTATCTCTAACTATACCCAAAAACATCACAAAAGCACTAATATACAATAGTTGGATAGAAGCAATACAAGAGGAAAAGTAGCAATTTAGCTAGCAAAAGGTATGGTAGTTAGTTGACCACCTAGAAGGTTAATATGCCATTCGCACAAGATGGATTTTTAGAAACAAACAAGATGGCATAGGGATTATTATCAGAAACAAAACCAAGGCTCATTTCCTAGAGTTACACTCAAGAGGAAGGTAGTGATTATGACAATGTCTTTGCTCCTATAGCTAAACTAGAAGCTAGCGGAGTATTCCTTGTATATGTCTCATCCAAGAACTTCGTTGTGTTCCAAATGAATATGAAATGTGCAATCCTCTATGGAAAGATAGATGAAGAGGTATATGTTGCTCAACCACAACAGTTTGAAGATCAAAACTTCTGTTGATACATTTTTCCTTAGTTTATGTGCTTAATGTAATAGTCTGTCATGGCTTACACATATGTAATAAATGGGTTAAATAAAATATAATATGTGGTTGATGTTTATAATGTTTAATATTTCATAGTATTATTGTCTCTTAAAGTATAATGAACTTACTATATAGGTTTGAGGTTATTGTGCATAGTTCTTAGTCAATAATGATTGAGAAATGTATTCAAACTTAGTCGTATGAGTCTTCCTGCGAATGGAACGTGATTATGGACCATACGCATTAATACATCATACTAATGGACCAGCCACACGATTGAACGAGGAGACTGGATCAGTCGCACGATTGAGACATAAAACTGACTCAGTCTCATGACTGAACCTTCGGTCGTGCGTATGGATCAATCGCATGATTCAGTTGCACCACTGAACCATGCTAATGGTTCATTCGTACGATTAGAAACCCATAACCTATAAATACCACTTAATTCGGGGAAAACACTTGAACAACACTAGAGAAACAGTTAATACTCTTACGAACCCTAGCCATCTAGAACGACCAAGGAAGCCTGTCGAACTTCATAGATCAATCCTCATCGATCTCTACTCATTCATAACGTTTAGGTTCAATCTTATATCAATCGGGTAATTGTTCTCACTGATTGGATCGATAATCAAATAGGATTCCACACTATTTGATTCGGTATAAATGTAGAATCTGTTAGTATTCCATATGTACATGGTCGTAATAGATAGCTAGTCTATTCACAGTAAATATTAATTCATAGTGATTTCGCAATTGAAGCTGACTGTGTTACGTTGTTACCTCCTGTCACGACTTAACTGGTTGTGACAATGTTCAATAGGACAAATTGCACCCGGCTGACATCGAGTCACACAGGTGGCGCTCGTCAAACCCAGTAATACTACCCAAATTTCCCCGCTATTCAATATTAACAATTCAAAAGTGTGAGGACTTTTCCATGATATCAACACTATATTAATATTATACACAACTTGAATAT
>BJCM01241676.1:0-24803 GCA_018326385.1 Flaveria bidentis | reverse complement strand
AAAGGATTTTAATGAAAAGAGTATGTTCTTATATATAAATTACTCAAGGTATTTTAATGCTATTAAAAAACTAGAACTCACTCAGCAACGCTGACTTTTATACATTTTCAGTTGGCAGGTAATTTGTTGCGGTGAGGATGGCACGCGGGGGAAGCTACTCGGAGGGGCAAGACTGACATCCATTTTTAACAAGAACTCTCTGTTGTTTTGTAATGCAGTAAACTATTCTTTGTAAACTGATTTAAACCAAACTGTACTGCCTAACAACAGTGCTTTTAATGACATGAATGGTTTTGTTAAACTTAGTTCCGCTGTTTAAATTTGTACGCTTGTAATGTTTAATATAATTACTATGGTGAATGACCAATTGTGAGGTCTCATTGATAACTTAAATGATGCATTTAAAAGAGTTAATGTAAGGTCAGGTACACCAAAGTCTATTTCAGAACCCAAACTGACTAAACAAGTTAACCACACACGTGTTAGTCATCAAAGTCCAACCAAAGGGCATGTTAAAGATGTTAAAAACGTCAAAACAATTAATTTTGTTAATAAAGGTGATACATCTAAACTATATGTGACCAAATCCTACCAGACTCATGTCACACCTATATCACACTCAACTCCACATAAAACAGTTTCCTTAATATGTAGAAGGGAGATCATGCTATAGTTATGGAAAGAGAGGACACATTTCTTCTAACTGTCCTCATTATCAAACTCCCAGACAAAAAATTGAACTTTATGATACAAAACCAAGTTCATCGAAAAGTAGTTTTATTACTCCACCAAAGAGAATTAATGAACCTAAAGTTCAAACTATAAGCCAGTCGTCTGTTTACCACAAACAGGCCTTACACAAAACTGGCTTATGGAAAGAAAAGCCAATCCATTGTTTGAAAATGAAAACAATAAGAATAATGATATGCCCTCACCCTCAAATGGATAGTGGGTTGAGTTTATGATGTGTGATTCCTCTGGGTCACCCAAGCCAGTTAAGGCTTGGGTCCCAAACCTAAACTGATCGTTTCCTTTGAATGTGCAGGGTGTCCGTTGCAATGCTATTGCAAATACCTGGATTGTTGATAGTGGGGAATCTAGGCACATGACCGGGAACTTTTCTCTCCTTTTCAATGTTAAACAAATAAAAGGGCGACATGTATTGTTTGCTGGGAATAAAGGAGGATACGTCATCGCTCAAGGCGAAATGAGAAACCAGAAAGTCAAGTTTGATAAGGTCAACTACATTCAACAACTACAGAATAAGTTGCTTTCAGTATCCCAGATATGTGATAAAGGATTCATAGTTGTTTTTGACAACAAGAAGTGCTACGTATTGAAGAAGGATTATAGTATCCCGGAGGATAAAATCTTAATGCTGAGGCTTGACATCTCTTTGAAAGTTCTTAGAATAGTTTTTTCTTGAAATATACCCGTAGACCGCTCCAAAATCTCCTAAGGAACATTGACTACCATATAAGCATGGGATCCAAAAATGCTTGTTGAAATAATTAAACCTTAACAAATCACAAATATGGGTCAAAAATCTGTGTATGGATTTAAGAAGACAAATATACTGACAATCATCGTGAGATGCTGTTCTTGATAGTCAAAATCATTGTGTGCATCTTGTAGCTCTAGTTTGATTTCCTAACATTGCTATCGACTCTCGGTCAAAACAAGAATCTAGCATCAATAATAGTTTATTAAAATGTCCCAAATGATTCTGATATACCTGTATAATTCCACAATGAATTATACCAAAAATTATAAAATAGAATTGAAGTTGTGCTGACCAGAAAGTAAAATCGGTTAGAAGTACTCTAATAGGTTTGAATCCATCTCCAATCAAAAAATTACAAAATTATATCTTGTTTTGTTTTTAAATTTCTAGTTGTTTTTATCTATTTATTTTAATCATTTGGTAGGTAAAAGTCGGAATATACATCTGTATTCCATCTGTGAATCACTCACTAAAACAGGTCACGTCTGAGGTGACCAATCGGGTTTTTTAAGTTAAAAGGATCACATCTAAGGTGATCAACAAATTTTCAATTAGAAGGTCATGTCTGAGATGATCATCGGTCATAACGTCTTATAAATAGTTATTAGGTTAAATGTTGAAAGTAAATGAAGTAAAACTCATAAGTCTAAGTCATTCGACGATTGGACCATGAGTATGAGCCAATCGCACGATTGAACCATATGTATGGGCCAGACGTACGATTAGACCATTAGCATGGGTCAATCCATGCGATTGGATCACCAGAATGAACCAATCGCATGAATGGAAGGGAACGACTGAGTCAATCGCACGAATGGATGTCACCGACTAAGCCAGTCACACAAATGAAATGTGCGAATAGGTCCAGTCGCACGACTGAAGATAAACCCAGTATACATAGAGGGGAGTCGGTCACACATGTTCATCACCCTCAATCACTCTCAATTCGCACGAAAGCACCGATACTCTGCCAAAATTTGATTTCATTGATTTCGCACTGTGGTGGTTATTCTAACATGTACTCTCTCTATATATAGGTAATGTGAGACGAAAATCAACCCCAATGTTCGGTTTAATCAAGCCCAAATGACCTAAATTGGTCAAAACAAGAACCGAGATATAGCTTTCAAAATAAACCACTAAAATAGACTAAATCGTTAATTTAAAGATTATAAGGTGTTATTTTGAACGTTTGCGAGTCTAATGAGCCTAACCACAACATTTAACATCAAGAATACACCGAGAACAGATTCTAAAGCGTCAATCAGAGACGTATGCGAATGGACACGTTGATGAACTTCAATCGTACGATTGAGCTGGGCGAATGACTCAATTGCACGAATGAACCATGCGTATGATTTCAGTCGCACGACTTGTTCAATTGCATAGAACAACATACTACTAAGCTCAGTCGCAGGCTCAATCGTACGACAGAGCTCAATCGCACGACTAAGACTTAGTCGTATTATCCATTCGCACGACTAAACAGAAGGATTTAATTTCATTAAACTTCAAATGTCATTCACTTACACAAATTCTAATATTTATGTATCTTGCATTACAGAAACATGGCCAGCAGATGGACTATGAGCACAAAGCACAACCTCTGTGCTCATCTCGATGTCACATCCCAGAACGCTTCTGAGTTCGCGGGGATTATTGCCTTTTTACAGAGATCAAGGACTTTCAAGGCCATCTTTACACTGTGCACACCATATAGATCGATTCGGCAGGCTTTCTGGGAAAGCGCTGTAGTAGACAGGTCCGCTGAGCCTCATTGCATTCGGAGTTCTATTTTTGGTCAGGAGATTGAGATCAACGAGGATGATCTAAGGAGGTTCTTGGAGTTGGGTGAAGATGGTGATTGCCCAACCAGGCTACATCCCCTGATGGTTCGGGGATGTTTTCTTCGGACCAAGTACGCTGGGGACATTAATGCAGGTGTGCTCAACAAGAGCAACCTGTGCCCCAGTTCAAGTACTTGGCCCATGTGCTACTTAAGTGCATAGCCTCTCGGAAGGTGTATTTGATGAGATGTCAGATCAAATTCAGAATGCTTACGTAGCTCTGGTACTAAACCATCCGTTCAGTTTTTCTCGGATGATTTTCAGGCATATGGTAGAGAACATAGAGGCCAAGGGCAAGGAAGGCATCTGCATGTACCCTTGTTTCCTGCAGATGATTATTGACCATAAGCTTCCTTTGTTACCTAAGGAGAGAGATGATGCAGTTACCCTTGAGGTTATGGATGACACTACTCTTGGTAGGATGAAGGTGTACCGGGGCAAGCAGGTGAAGCCCCCGGTGAGGAGATTGTTTGGGCATCTGGCCTGGGAGGATTACGTGCGCCCGCTCGCAAGAAGTGGCGTCACGATGACAGTGATACAGATACTGAGCCTATAGTTTTTCCCACCGACGACGACGATGATGATGACAATACTGATGGTGGAGATATAGGCCCCACTCTATCTAGGGCCACTACCACTAATATTCCATCTCCACCATCCACACAGGGTGGAACTGTGCGGGGTGCATTTCATCAAGACTTCCTGCCAGATAAGGAGGAAGAGTTAGATGAGGAGCCGCTGGTTAGGACAGTGGGAAGCAAGGTTGTTGCAACGGAGAGAGGGATAGTCACGGTTGGTGGACGCCAAGGTGAGTCCAGGGATGCTGCTACTACTGATACTGATCCATCATACATCCCTGACCATCCCATCAGCCTAGGGGGAGCATCCTCTTCCAAAGGGTCAAGGAAGAAGAGAATGGCTCAGCCACATTACATGAAGAGCAAGAGGAGGAGGATTACACTGATCACCAACACATCCACCATCTCTACCACAGCTGCCACCACCACTATAACACCTCCTATCACCACTACCACACCTCCCACCACCATTACCACACCTCCTACCATCATTACCACAACCACCCTTTCACCATCCACTCCTATTTCACCTCCCATGTTCACCACATCCACCACCACTGCCACCACCCAATGAGCTAGGACATTAGATCAAGTCCCACTGAGCCATGGATCCACTCTACCCTCCATCGGGGTAGGGGAACAACTAGCCAACCTCAACCGGATGGTGCTAAAGCTGCTGGCCACCGATGAGCACAGAGCTGCACAACTCAACCAGCTTATGGAGCTAAATGTTGCTTAGGCTGAGCAGATTACACAGCTCCAAAAGTAGAATGCTAGTTCGGTTCAGAGGATTGAGGATTTGGAGGCAAAGAACAAGAAGATCATGCTCAGGCTTAAGATGAGACTCTAAAGATCAAGGAAGGTGATGCTGATGATGATGATAATGACGATGATGATGATGATGATGATGATAATTCTGGTGAAGAAGATGAGTGTGAAGATAAAGGACTGAGTGGAAAGAAAAGAGGAGATGATGATGACGAAGAAGGTGATGCTGCTGCATCAGCTCTACTCAGGCTCAAAGGAGGCGCTCTAAGAGAACTCAAGATCAAGGAGCCTCGTCTTTAGCTCCTCTAGCTGAAGAATTGACCGACCAAGATAATAAAGATTAGATGTTTTGTATTTCAAAAACTTTTGTACTTGATTCGAATATTACATTAATGTAATTTATGGTTATTTATGTTTATCTATGTTTAAATGTCTTGATTAAATACTAATAATTGATGTATTAAATGTTTAAATCAAGTAGATAAAACATAACAGGAAGATGAATATGATATTGCACCCCTTTAGCAAATCAAGTCTCAATTAACAATGCTTCTTGATTTGCAAGGGATTGTATGAAGGTTAGTGATCTAAACTCCTGAAGAAGGAGAAATTATTCATGATCTGACCGACGAGCAACTTACGGAGATGTTCAGACTGAATCCTGTCGAGCTCGTCAAAGACGCTCCAAAGGTTGATATTATGAGTGACGATGAGCAGAACGAGGTTGATGAAATAGAAATAGAGGATGTCACGTCTGGCCACTATCTAAAGTACACTAACCAAGAGGGAAATGTGATTCCCAACTTGGGTGAGACTCTTGGCAGTACTACATTTGAAAAACTAGATGAGATAGAGAAAGAAACAGATAAGGATGAAAGCCAAGCCCAAGCCTCGGATGCAGATGTTGATATAAAGAAGGCTGAATGGGCAGCTTGTTTTGCTGAAATAAGAGCCCAACGCAAAGCTCCAAAGCAGAATGCCTACACCAAACTCTACAAAGTCAAGAAACATCAAAAGGTGTCTTGCAAGATCATAGAGTAGGCGTATTTTGAAGATCTAAACATTTATCTTGTAAAAAAGGAGAAGGGAATAGAGTACTTCAGGTATCCTCATGACCTGAAGACTCTCCCAGGATTTAAGCTCAACCAACTGGCATGCTTAAATCTACTGTATGCTGATCCCAAAAAGATGTCAGGTTGGTTTGAGTCTGCATTAAAGAAAGAATACTACACTAGATGGGTGAACTTCAGACCTCAACAACCGAAGAGGTTTATTCGCAAGTCTGAAGTGGATCTCATAATTGGAAAGCCTAAAGTAGTGTTGAAGTGGAGTCCCCCGCACACAATGTCAAAGATTTCCTTACGGGCAATGCCTCAGGACTTCCCTTCATATTTCAATTGGTGGTATTATGACTGGAGGACGGGTGAAGCGGTCATAGTTCTAAATAGGGAAGGCAAAATGGAAACTATCAGGGTATTTGACCCAATGTGGCTTACCAACTTGTCTGCTAAAGATGCTTATACTTTATACAAGTGGACACTGTTCAATGACACACAAGACATTGTACAAGCTCTACAGTTCCAACACATTATACGGCTCTGCTTTGTATTTGAAATACATGCAGGAGTCACAAGAGAGGAAAAGTACAAGAAGTTCCAAGAACATGTGAAGAATGTTACACAATAAGGTAAACTAGGTCCAAGGGGGAGTTTGTAGATACATGATGTTCCTAGTTTATGTGCTTAAATGTAAAAGTCTTTCATGTCTTACACATGTGTAATGTAATGATTAAATGAAATATAATATGTGTTTGATGTTTATTTATGTTTAATTATTTCATATTATTATTATGTTATGTTTAATTCATATGTATGAACTTCTTATATAGGTTTGAGGTTGTTGTACATAGTTCTTAATCAATAATGATTAAGTAATGTGTTCAACTTAGTTGCGTGATTATTCATGCTAATGGACCATACGCATGAATACATCATGCTTATGGACCAGTCGCACGACTGAACCAGGAGACTAGATCAGTCGTATGATTGATACATAAGATTGACTCAGTCGCATAACTAAACCTTCAGTCGTGTGTATGACTCAGTCACATGATTCAGTCACACGACTGAACCATGCTAATGGTTCAGTCATACGAATGGAAACTACAAACCTGTAAATACCACTTAATTCGTGGAAAAATAGAACTTTTCAGAACTTTTGATAACACTTTGAGAGATATCGTATATTCATAAACCCTAGCCATCTAGAACTTCCAAGACAGCCAATCCAACTTCATAGTTCGATCTTGATCGATCCTAACTCGTTCTTAACGTTTATTTCATTCTTACATCGATCGGGTTATCGTTCTCACTGATTGGATCGCCAATCAAATAGGATTCCACAATATTTGATTTGGTTTCACACAGAATCTGTTAGTATTCAGTACGTACACGGTCCTGACAATATAAATTATCAGATACAATTAATAAGTCTTTATTATATATGCATATGAAGGTCGATTAAATGACGTGTATACATGTAAATTCAATGTAAGAATAAAATACATAGAAAAACAATATTAATGTTTATAAATATCTAAAAGCTTTTTTGTATACAAAATCATTAATCAAATTCAATCAATAACTTCACAAACTTAAGAAATAATCTTTTTAGAAGATCATCTTTTATTGTGGTGTCTTGTTATTAAAAATATAAAAGTTTAAGGATATATAGTAGATAAGTTTTATAAGATAAATACTAAAAGAATAAAATAACAATTTGATACTTGAATAATACATCCCCCTCAATTGCAATAAACTCAATAGGGTAATTTTCTACCGGATTATTATACATTGACTACCTCCATAAACAAATCACGATGTTATTTGTCAAGATACTTTAAGAAAGTTACTTCTAATACTCATGTTGTTCTATTAAGCAAGATAACTTGATGGTTTATTAATAATGTATAAACTAGTATACATATAGTTGCAGGATAAAAAATATCATTATTATGGTTTATCATTAATAACATGTTTTTTAAATCCAAATATATGTAATATTGTAATTGAATACAATACGGAATGAGTCGAAGATAATTATTGTGTGAATAATGGAAATATAAGAGATTTTTCTCGTACAGAACACCACTTTTAATTGTAAGAGATGTTATTTTGTATATTTTTTTAAATAGCTTTGATAGTGGAAGAACAATAAACAAAAATATTTATCATATATATAATAAAATAATAGTATCATATTAAGTAATGCAGATAAATATTATATGATATTATTAGAATATAATATATTTTCAAAACTTGAAATTATCAACCCAAAATACTCGGATTAATTGTTACCATTAGCATTTAAAAATTATGAACTACATACTATCACAACCTGCCTAAAATCAAGTCGCGTTACTTGGATTCCGGAAGTTTCCGGAAACATACAGAAGCATATAGGGCTGCCTGGAAGTCTCCAGAACAGCCTAAAACATTCTGGATATAGAAGGGACACAAGAAAGCATCTAGATCAACCTTGAACCATCAAGAGTGATCTAGATATCACCCTAGAAATGTCTAGGTGATAGGCTGCCAAGAAGGCTCTAGAAAGGACTTCAAAGATTATTGATAAGATCTTGTAAATATTATACATTTAGAATACTCTAGATCAAGAATGATCTAGATACTTGGACATGTATAAATAGGTGATGCTAGGGTCGTTTGTAATCACCCAAAAACACCAAAACTCATACAAGTCTTATGTAAGCATACTTGTAACTCACCCTTGTAAACACTCTTGCAAGCAATACAAAGTTATTTGTATTACGAGCTTGCAAACACTTCGCATCGTTACTTGATACGATATATCTTTGGGTCACAAAGGCTGAACTTAGATCGAATCTAAGTGCAGCATAGTAGTTGAAGAAATAACTCCGTGACAAGTGGTATCATAGCTAGGTTGGTTCATTCGGGAGTGGCAACTGAAATAAACAAACTCATAACCATGGAAGAGAAATAAGGATGAGATGAATTCTAAAAGGGATCAAAGAAGGATCGAGGTACTTCCAAGGATCGTACCTTGGAAAAACGAGTTGGTGACATGGAAACAGGCCTTGTTGAGATAGGAAGTCAAGTAGACTTTTGTTTCCAACGAATGGATGCTTTAGAAGCAGACTTCATGGAGCTTAGAGATGGACTCAAAGCTGTTGTGGAGCTGCTATGAGAGGAGGTAAAGATAATGATCATGGATGCAATCGAAGATGTTACTACAAAACTACAAAAAGACATGGTTGAGCTGTCAAGCGACATGAATCAAAGTCTAATGGCCTTGGAAACTAAAATTGTTGATTGCAACAAATCCATGATCACGACTGGAGATAATGTCGTGAACTTTACTCCAAGAATCGAAATTCCCAAACCATCACCGTGTATGGGTAAACGGGAAGCTCGGGTGGTTGACGACTTTATCTGGGAAATAGAGCAGTACCTAGGAGGGGTACAAATCTTGGATGACGCCACCAAAATCAAGACAGCTAAATTGTACCTCAAAGATATAGCAACGCTGTTATGGAGACGCCGAAGCATAGATATTGAACAAGGTTCGTGTACTATCAAAACTTGGGCTGAATTTCTTCAAGACCTTAAAAGACAATTTTATCCAGTAAACGCTAAGCACGAAGCCAGAAGTAGACTTCGTAAGCTCAAGCAAACCGGGACTATAAAGGATTATGTTAAAGAGTTTACAACACTTGTCCTTGAGATCTCGGACTTATCGGATAAAGACTCCCTTTTCTATTTTCTCGACGGTCTTCAACCATGGGCTAAGATTGAATTGGAGCGACGAAGTGTTCAAGATCTAGCTTCAGCCATTGCAATAGCTGAAAGTTTGATCGATCATAAAGAAAAACGACCATATAGACCCATGATTGAGGAAAGTATTGACGAGAAAAGTGGGGGAGTTAAGCCCAATCATGATCGGAAGGTGGAACAAAGGAGAACACCCCGATACTACAATGAAAGGCGTCCTCCAAAATTCTATTTTATATGCGATAGACGACATAACGCTCGGGACTGCCCAAGGAAACAAAGTTTGCAAGCCATGGTGGCTAGAAATGATGATGCATCCCACAAAGACAAGGAGGTTCGTCTCGGGGCAATGCAACAACATGTATTGAATGCCTTAACGACACACGAAGGGAAGCTGTTAAAGATGGTTAACTCCTACCCAACGGAGCGCAAGGGCAACATCACAAGCACGGAGGTTAAGGGACTTTGGTTTGTGAGCTTGGAAATAAATGGACGACTTGCAAAGGCACTGGTCGATACCAGAGCAAGTCACAACTTCATAACACACGAAGAGGCTAAGAGACTCGGCCTAAGGATATCCACACGAGATGGATTTCTCAAAGATGCCAATGGGAACACTAAAGCGATCAAGGGAATGTCATGGGCTGTCAAGACCAAGATCAAGACGTGGCAAGGGAAGCAAAGTGTCGCACGGTAGTTGAAGAAATAACTCCGTGACAATACGATACATATTTTGGGTCACAAAGGCTGAACTTAGATCGAATCTAAATGCCGCACGGTAGTTGAAGAAATAACTCCGTGACAATACGCTTCATTTAAATATTCAAATTGTTAGTTTTAAATTTCAAAGTATAGTTATTCAGTTTTAAAATATATATACATATATATATTATATGTTTTATTATTCGGGAATGGTTTAAATACAAAATATTCTAAGTTTTCTCATTTTTAAACGTTTATAAATTTTATGTATGATATTATTTTTTTATAAAAATACCATAAAAACAAGTATTTTTTATATTTAATATGAATAGTATTTTTATATAAAAAGATAAAATATATCTTTATAGAAACAAAGGTGAATATAAAAGCATATGTAGTGGTATATTTGTAATATAAAAAAGAGTTATGGTCTATTGAAAAGAACTAAAAATATATCATACCCTAACATAGGTTTTGACCTTGTGTTGTTAGACTTGGTAGTAAATGAAATTTATAATAAAAATGTGCGTGAAGAATCACATTCCAACAATGTATTTGAAATTTCAAAAAAAAAGTTATGTTCCGAAAAAAATTAATAATGTATTATATTTGAGCCATATCGGTTTTGAACAAAACTTATACGTAAACGTAAATAAAATAAGCATGTTGTAACCGAGTATACGAAATTTCAAAGTACGTTTTATTGTATAGATTATACGACACAAACAAAATACGATAAAAATTAATAATTGGAAGTTTTGTATAACGTGTTAGGGATTTGTTGTTTTGTACTTAGTAGAGTGAATAAGTCTATTTACATGTAACAAACTAACTTTAGGACCATTTAGAGGGGTTGGTCACTTACAACAGAAACACAATAAGGAGAGTTGCTTTAGAACACTGAAGAGATCAAATAGGGAACTAGTAACACACAAGAATGATTCTTAGAACACAAGCAAAATATGAAATAGATTTTAGAACAACACAAGACAAGTATATGGTTTTCAAGAATGTTGTATATTGCTCTTAATATTTTTTACAACTGTACAAAGCATAAGAAAAGATACAAGAACCTGAGATACTTTATACTACATCCTACAGCTGGCCATACTTAGAAGGCCAGCTAGATATATTTGAACTAGACAACAAAATCAATGTAGAGTCAAAAGGCAGATTGCTTTTTGACTAGTGACTATGACATGGCATAGCTTACATCCTAATATAATACAGAAAGGATAAAAGTATATAAAGTAAAAAGCACAAACTCAAGACCTCAATGTACAGTTTACCAAAAGCATGGACCTTCTCACCAACTAATGTAAGTTGGTGACTGAACAGAGTTACAACAGAAAATGGTTTAGCTTTCTAGTAAAGTACATTAGATATAGCATGTATTTAAAAGTCTTTGGAAGATATTCTGTCTTCACTTCCTAGCTTTGGAAGACTTTGTCTTTGAAGCTTTGGAAGACTTCACTTTTGGCTTTTGGCTTTAGAAGATGTTGGTCTTGGCTTTGGAAGATGTTAGTCTTGGTTTTGGAAGATGTTATTAGGACCGTGTACGTGACGGAGTACAAACTGATTTACGCGTATACCAACTCAAATAGTGCGGAATCCTATTTGATTGGCGATCCAAGCAGTGAGAACGCAAGTAGAATCGATCTTAGATTGATTCTAAATGTTAAGAACGATTGCAAACCGATCTAGTGTGATCTATGAACTTGGAACAGGTTCTATGAAGTCTCTGGACGGCTAGGGTACGATTTAGTAGGTAGGGATTCGAAGTGTTCTGTTTTTTCCACGAATTAAGTGGTATTTATAGGTTAGGGTTAGTCAATCGTACGACTGGACCATTAGCATGGTTCAGTCGTGCGACTAAAGCATGCGACTGAGTCAATCACATGAGTGAAGGTTCAGTCGTGTGATTGAATCGTCTGTATGTCTCAGTCGTGCGACTGATCCAGTCTCCTGGTTTAGTCGTGTGATTGGTCCATTAGCATGAAGTATTCATGCGTATGGTCCATTAGCATGGTCTATTCGCATGAAAACTTCATACGACTAAGTTTGAATATGTTTCTCAATCATTACTTTACTAAGATCCATTCAAACAACCACAAACCTATAGAGTTAGTTCAATATGCGTTAATAAATAATAGACATTTAAACATACACTGAAACACTTAACATTAAGATCATCAATCACATATTTTGTTTCATTTAACTCAAACATTTAATTTACATTTAGGATATGACATACATGTTACATTAAGATCGTAAACTAGGTACATATGTATCAACGGATGTAGGTCTTGGCTTCAGAAGATTATTACACTTAGAACATTTCTAGTGCATGGTGTAAAACTTACAAAGCATCTATACTTTTGTACTTCTGTACATGCATGCAGGAAAGTCTTTGACTATTTTAGGTGCATCAGCCTTACATAAAACTTACAAACTCCCCCTAGGCTGATGCTACCAAAACATTTGAAGATCTTAGATGTTAACAGTCCTCATTATGATGATGACCATACCTTTCTTCATCAGATAGTCAGGATCACTCAAACTCTCTAGTAACTTCTCATCTCAAAGAGATCATGCAAAGGTAGATTGAACATGTCTTTCCATGTGTAAACATCCTCAATACCTTAATCTCTGATTACATTTCATCTCTCTGGATTAGTAGAATAAGTCCAGGACAAGATGGGTCTTCTTGATGCAAGAGGAGCTACTTGAATTGGAGTTGTTTGAGCTTCCTCTTGTTGCACTTCCTCAGAATGTTTTGACTCATCCTGAGGTCTAGTGGTGGATGACCCTGTCTTCTTCTTCTTCTTTGACTTGGGTTTAGAAGCCATCCTTTTCCTCCTCTTTAGGAACTTCAACTGAGAAGTCTAGCCTGCATCACCTTGTTGTTCTATCTTGTTTTTCTTAGTTGGGTTTACCTCTATCATAGGTTCAGAGGGAGAAGGAGTTTGACCCTACTGTGGATCAGAAGATGAAGCTTGCTGAGACTGAATAAGAGCTCCAGGTTGTGTTTTCTCAAAAGGTTCAACCTTAACCTCCACTTCTTGAGGGGCTTGACTTGGTAGGGAGTGTAAATCAATGAGCTCTCCTATTTTAATTTTCTACTTGATCACCCTTATGTGCTCATCCATGGTGGATAGAGACATGGGGCCAAGTCTCTTACTGAAGAATCCATACAACTTCAAGAAGCTCATCATCCTCTATTTATCAACAAAGTTCTTTTGACTATTCTGGATGATAGCTCTTGCTTTGGCAACTTCTTCCTTCATTTTCCTCTTCGTAGCCTTTTGCTCTTTGAGTACTTGAAGTTTAAGTTGTTTGAGGTACTCAAACTCAATATACTCAAAGGGCAAGGGAAGAAGTGCATCTGCATGGTAGAGACATGTGGCACTCAGGTAGTTTATCATGTTTTGCCTATCAATTTCTTTATCTACATGAGGTTCTTGTGGTGCCATAGTTTCTTTCACACGACTTTCTTGAACTAGTGAGAGAGTATGAACATGTTTGTAGAGTCTTTTCAGTCTCTTTTCTTCTTTAATTTGAAGGAGCAACCTTGCATCCTTTCTTTCTCTTGACAATTCCATGTCTGCCAGTTCATTTAATTCATCTAAGAGGAGAGAAATGATCTGATCAAGATCATAGTTCCTGATATGTAAGTAAGAAATCCTAATTGCCCTTAACTCATCATTTAGAGTATCAGGTCTAGGGACATCCTTGATTGTAGCGTGTATGAAGCCTAAAACCCAGTGGAACTATCTCCTCTTATCTTCCTCTTCCTCTCTCTCTCTCTCCTCCTCAATCTCCTCAGGAGTCATTTTCATTTTCCTTTGTCACCCACAAACCTCTGTGACTTAGGGTGAAGAGAGCTTTGGCCTTTATTGCTTGGAGTAGCATGCATGATCCGACCAAAAGAGGTTGTGATACACCTTCACTAGTAGGTGCTTCACTAAGGGAATGACTTTCTAAAGTATTTTTAGATGTGACAGGGCTCTCATGCTCTATCACTGGGCCTTCATTCATGGTTTTTCCTTTGAAGCTAATCTTAGAGTTTGCCTCAACGTCCAGTTGACCAATGAGATTACCTGATTGCATTTGTCTTCTTCTTTGGCTATATACTTCAGTAATCCTGTCTTGAATCCTTTGAGCCAGCCTGCCAGCTTGCCTAGATTGGCAAGTGGCATGTTGATCACGTCAAGACCTTCATAATAGTTCAGGGTTGAAAATTTGAAGACTTCTTGCTGCCCTTGAACTCTTTGAAGTATGAGGGGTCTTCTATAAACATCATATCTCTACCCAATTATGTAGTTTGAAATTACTTGGGGTAGGAATGATATAGCCCTTGGAATACCTTCCTCAAAGAGACTATAAATGATAGAGTCTAGTGAATCCACATCAATGTGAACTTAAGGAAGTTTCTGAGTATGAACAACTGTAAGTGAGGATGGTGAGTTCGCAATGTCCATATTCTATGAAGAACTCCCAGGTTCTGTGATTATTATGACTTTCTCCCCCTTTTTGGTAGCATCACCCACTTGCATAGGTGAGCTAGGAGTTAGGTCAATCACATCCATAGGTTCTTGTGTTCCTGGATAAGCTATCCACAAAGGTCTTGTGAATCCAAGGATCGTAATCAGGAATTATCAGTGTTAATTGAAGTCAAGTCAATGTTTGCGGAATCAATGTTAACTTGGTTTAATTATTTGTATTAATTTCAATATCAATAATGATTAAAGAATAAGATGAACGAAAAGAAAGAAACACATTTAATGATCAGACAAATATTCAATTCAAACGTATTTCATTAAAAACATGTTAATGATTATAGTTGAATAAACAATGAATGAATGAATGATATTGATTTGAGTGTTTGATGATATGACGGCTGCTAGGGTTTTGATTTGTGTGATTTGATGTGATGTTTGGTGGTTGTAATGTTGCTTGGATGTTTGCCGTCGAAGCCCTTCTGATTTGAAACCTAGGATCCATATTTATAGACAATAATGTTTCTGTTAAAGAAACACCAGATCTCTTAGGATTTGGAATTGTTTCTGTAAAGGAATCACCGGATCTCTTGGAATTCTCATAACTGCCTTGTTGACTTGTTCACTTGTAACACTTGTATTACACAAGTGTTTGGACTCCGCAGGAATATTGTCTTCCGTAGATATTTGTTCTTTCGCAGGAGTCTTGTTCTTCCTAGGGTACATTGTTCTTCCGAAGCAATCTTGTTCTTCCAAAGCAAACTAGTTCTTCCGAAGCAATCTTGTTCTTCCATCCTCAGATCTGGTTGTTCATCCGCAGAAGATCTTTGGATGTATTTTACTTGTAAGAAACATATCTACGGAAGAACAAAATGTTCATCCATAGATGTTTGTTACACTTGGTGAATTTTTTACCAATTATAATGTTTTACCTGCAAACATACATAAATCAACACACATATATATGGGTTATCCTTTACATTTAATGCATACATAATAATGAATTACAAGTATTCATTACAAATATTAATTCAAGTTCTAAGCCTATACAAAATGGACTAGATCTATTAATCCGAGACCTAATAATACTCCCCCTTAGGCTTAGACACTTGTAATCAGCTCTTCAAAACTGAAAGTCTTTCAATCTTGCCACCAGCCTTTTGTTGAAGCAAGATACTGCATCCTTTTGATCATCATACTTGTATTTCATCTCCATTCTGCATATCCTTTTAAGAGTATCAAAGCTCAATCCCAAAATGTCTTCTTCTGTAGTAAGAGTTTCACAACACATTGGTTATTGACTATTTCTAGCTCATCTTCTTCTGAGATTCTAAGTTCTGATACTTTTTCAATGTTAGCTCCTTTCAACATCCCAGCATTATACCTTTTTCTCTTATATGCTTTAGCATGCAGCTTATCCAAAACTTGAATCATGTGCACATATAGACATAAGTCATTCTGAGCCCTTTCATCAGTTAGCTTTGGGAAGAATTTGTCATGAAGATATGATGTATAGCTTGGGTGAAGCAATTTGATCTCCACTTGGTCAAAAATTCTTATCTTATCAGTTTTCTTCCCTTCAGCATTTCTTAGTAACACTAGCTCTTTTGTTTTCTCAACATAACCACATTCTGTTATGGGAGATGTGTATTGATTTCCATTAAAGCTTTTGATTGATGTTGCATTTCTGTTGCTGTATCGAACCCTTTTTAACATTTCATCATCTACAAGTGAAGAGGGCTTAGATGTTGTTCTTTTGATTCCTTGAATTCTCTTTCTATGCTCAGTATCATCTCTCTTAGCCTCCTTGAGCACATCATCTATGAATTTTGTCTTTATCTTTCCTACAGACACAAAAATATCTCTTCCCCTTGAATGCACTGGATAGTTAGACATGATTAGGCTTTGCAGATCTTTAATATCTCTCTTAGGAAGACTCAGTAATGCTTCTACATTATGGTAGTATTGGATTCTTCCATATGTTCTTTTAGTGATTACACAATCCCAGTCTGGATCATATTTCCAGGCCATAATCTTGTTTTATTCCAAAGAACTGGGAGTTGTGATGTGGTCATAAAGCTCTATCAGTGTAGATTTTGCTAAGTAATCTCTCTAACTGTTGTGCCTAGAGGCCACACTTTTCCAGGTATGACTGCTCTTGGTTCTCTAATAAGTTTGTCTTTTTCTTTGTGTTGAGCTGTACTTTCAACTGATACTGGTTCAGTAGGGAATTTCTTGTAATGATCAGCATCAAGCTTTGGAGCTTCAGTCCTGAATCTAACTCCAGTATCAAGCTCAACAACCATGACATGCTCCATCATTCTCCTTACCGCACCAACTGATCTTTCCTTGAGTTCATAGCTTTTGTAGTTGTGACCTTGTAACAAGCAAATCATATTGTATTTTAAGACCTTAGTTGTATCACAGTGACCTAGATCTTTCTTGATTTTCTGAATGGCTTGAAAAGTTGTGAATGCTTCATAGTCACAATTTGGAATTATGAATCTTGCAAGCTCAAACTCTTTTAGTGTATCCTTCATGTCAGTCAGATTCATCCTTTCAACCATGTCATATGGAAACCCATGGTTGGTCAGGGTCATAAACATAATTGATTCAGGCCTCTCTTCCATTATGTCTTTTGTTTTCAGAAGATCATTAGCCTTTGATCTTCTTGTTCTTTGTTAGAATCCTCTTTAGTTAGCTTTTTCCATTCAACATCACTCTCAGCTTCATCAGCAGTAACTGTCTTTGATGTTGAAACATTCACTGAAGCAGTATGCTCTGAAGATGTATGCCTTGATTGAATCATCAACATTGATTACCTATTTCTTTGTAGAGCCTAAGTACTTTCTCTTCCTGGAATATAGAATCAATTGCTTAGAGGATGTTGTAGGTTCCTTTGGTTGTACTGATGTAATGGCAGACTTAGATTCCAGAGCACTTATTTTCATCTTCAGCTCCTCAACCTCTTCATTCTTTCAGCTCCTCAACCTCTTCATTCTGTCTTGTTAGCTTGGTTGCTCTCCAACACAAGCTTTTCTATTTCATCCTTTTGATTAGCAATAGATTCCTTTTGTTATTCAACAAGATTCAGCAGAGCATCAATGACTTCATTATTGCATTCAGCATCTTCTCTTAATCTTGTGATGATTGCTTTTTGCTACATCAGCTCCCTTATCTTTTACAATCCCATTCGGCTCTTGATTTCTTTTCTTTTTGCAGTTAGACTTTATCACAAGATTGTTGTATTCAGCCACCAGATAGCTTTTCCTTACTGGGATGTCCTTATTACTCATGTCATCTTCATCATAGGCAATCACTTCCTCATACTTTTTTTCTTCAGCCCTTTCTTTTTGTTGATCAACAATTTCATCTTTATGATCTTCAGTATGAGCCACATTTGCTGAACTAGCGCATTCCTCTTTTACTTGAACATGTTTATCTTGATAAGTTTGTTGCTGCTTATGACAATAACTGGTGAAACTGGTTCAGTATCATTTTAATGGACAATATATTTAGTCTTGGATAATGATAATTGAACAGTACTGGCTTGAGAGACTAAGACTGTTTCCCCTATGTGAAAGATCTCAGTGGATTGCTTTTCTATAACTAGAAAAATAGGTTCTGTGTGTAGGCTAGCCGATGATTAAAGAGTAAGAGGAGGGATTGGCTGTGTGTCTTGACTGGATAAGGGAGATTGTTGAGAGTGAATAGAGAGAATGGGTGAAATGGGCTGAGTGTTTTGACTTGTAAGTGAAGGGTGTTGTGGAGATTGATGTTGTTGGTGAATGGGTGATAGATCTGGTGAGTGAATGGCTTGTACAAAGTTGGTTGCTAAACCTTCCTATTGATCTTCCCACATAAGCTCTTAGCAAATGTTTTCATTAGCATCTACCACATGAGAAAACATGGGCATGTCTCCTCCTTCATACTTCCCGGATATTTTATTCAGAACAGATTTACGTAGGTGTGCTTGAACAAACACATCGCCATCTATAGCAGTCCCAGGCAGATCAACATTGATGATCAGTTGTAGAAACCTTGGAAACATATACATCTTGTTAGCCTTCTGGACTTTGATGTGATCACATAAGCAGTTGATAATGTACATTGAGTAATTTTATGTTCTTCCTTCAAAGACACCAATAATGCCTTAAGAGATATGCCTTGAAAAATTTTTCAATTCCAGATTTCCTGTTTGAGATGCACTTAAGATAAGTGTGGAAGAGAAATCTATATGGCTTGCAGAGTCTTCATTTCTTTATCTCTCCCTTCTCAAAGTCACCATCATACCCCATCAGTAGAAAGAATTTCTCTACATATTCATTCTCGAACACATCAGGGTGACCAACTTCTACATCTCCTAACTCAAGAACCCTTCTTATTGTCTGTTCATCCAATCTTAGTCTTTGATTCTTCACATTTTCCATAATAACTTGTCCATCTTCTTCTATTCGGACGGAATTCTAGAAATCAGTAATGTGCGATTGATGAATCACTGGCTCTGCTGATAAGGCATAGAACAACCTGGATCTTCTTAAATATTGAATAATTTCTTGGCATCCTTCGGAAACAGGGTCATCAGCGTTTAAGAAAGCACACACATTGTGCTCTCTCGCAAATCGATTATCCATCTGTTCATAAGAATAAAGAAGATTTCGTTAGAATCACATTGTTGATATGAGAATGCGAACAATTGTGAGAATAACCAAGAATCAAATAGTTCATTATTGAACATTACGACATGTTTTACTTTGAACATAGTGATCTGAGAATAGATTTATGTGTTTGTTTAATATTTTGATTCCGTAATTTTGAATGTTAGAGAATGGGGAAAAGTTTGTTGAGTGTGTTTTTCTAGGTCTAAAAAAGTGTTCTGAAAAAGTGAATAATGAATATTAAAGTCAAAGAACATCATTTATACTATCTCAGACACATTAATTTTATTTATTTAATGATGTGGGACCCTCAACAATTTAACTTATCCACAATTCTTAGTTCTTCCGCTCATCATCTACGGACTCCGTATATCATCTGTGGATGACTTAAAAACTTCTGCTGATTAAGTATAAATTAAATTTTCATAGGTTACCAAACTATGAAATTAGATTATACTTTTTGTACTTGCTCATTCGTAGTTTACCAGTCTACGGATAGACAAATTTAATAAAGTTTCCACAATGTAGCTTCTGCTGATGCCTAAAAAGGCACTGTAGCTTCTTCTGATGCTTAAAAAGGCATTGTGGCTTCTGTTGATGCTTAAAAAGGCACAGTGGCTTCTGCTGATGCTTAAAAAGCACTGTGAGAAACTTATTTTATTGTATGGTCCAAGTCCACTGCTTAGAACCATTTATTGCTTTTGGACCTTGTTGACTTTGTATTCATGATAATTGTGCACAAGAAAGTTTAAATTTTAAAAACTTCATGTATCCAAGAGCCAAGATGGTGCTCAGGTTCCAATTCCTTCAAATTGATAATAGAATAGACAAATCTGTTGATGGATTAACTTATCTTCATGATTCAACTCCCATTAAATTTTTGATTAATGATGATAGAATGCATTTATCATAAATTTCCCAAGAATGTTATCATGAAGAACATGTGGCAGTATAATAATGCACAAGCATATATATACACACATATAATTGGATCATACTATAATACTAAGCCTCTTCCTGATGAGTTATTTTGTTGAATTGATACCTGAACTTAGTTCTGATTGCAAGTATATTGTCCACTTAAATCCATACAAGAGTTAGTGTATCAACTATGCATGTTGTTTATCATGTTTTCATGTTGGTTAGGAAATAACTGTTGTGGGCTTCATATTCAATTCACGAAGATTTTGTCCTCCCTTTGTGAGTGAAATAATCACTTTTCACACTCAGAAACTATGTACATTAAGTTATAAGTTCTATCTTGAGATGCATTTGACATCTCATTAATGCATGGTATAACAACTCTAGATTAATATATACAGTTAATCACATAGGATTCTTTTGAGAGCTTAGATATGATCATCATCAGGTCACTAGGTCTTTACTCATATAAAACGGAGGTGCCTTTAACCCAGGTCTTTGTTTACACAAAAAAGAGGGATGATGAGGATCATGATCTTTTCACATTTGGTTACTGATATACAGCATGGTGATCATACACCCAGGTCTTTGTTTACATAAAATAGAGGGAGTATGATTTGCAAAGATAGATATTATAAAGTGTTGGTACATAGTGTGCTTAGATGAGTTATTTGATCACATCAGAATAAGACTCACTTTCTGTATCCTCATAACGAAGTTTCCCACAAACAATCACTTTGCATTATGTTTGGCATGCAATAAGTGTAGTTTCCACTCAAGATGAACCTACTCACATATCAAGAAACTAGCTCAGATTTTATGATATTTAAAAATTCAGGAATAAGTAAAGACATAGTGTACTATCATTTCCCATGCATATGTCATGCTGAATCATCATCACATGATTCGGAAGATACTTCAGAAGTTTCTTCAAAAGGTAAAATGCTTTCGGAAGAAAATTGTACTATGACAAGCATTTCTTCCGAAGGTAATCTATTTATTACTAGTTACAGACATATGCTTTTCTTTGTTTGTTCATAAAGATTAATCTAAGTTAATCATACCCAAAGACTCAATTAGAAAATTAAATCTAACTGAACCAAAGGCTTTAGTGAATAAATCAGCAAGCTGATTCGTTGTATCCACTTTGAGTAATTTGATCAAAGCCTTTTCTGAGCAATCTCTCAGAAAATGGTATCTTATTTAAAAATGTTTTGTTTGACTGTGTTGCATAGGATTATCAATTATAAACATAGCAGCAGAATTGTCTATATAAATTGAAGTTTGAAGGAAATTGTAACCATAGTCAAGCAATTGGTTTTTCAACCAAAGGACTTGAGAGCAACCGGCTAAAGCAGCTATGTATTCAGCTACCGTCGTGGATACAGATACATTGGTTTGCTTCTTGCACTACCATGATACTAGTCGTGGTCCGATGAATTGACATCCACCAGTTGTGGATTTTATGTTGCTGTTGCATCCACCATAGTCACTATTTGAATATGAGTAGAGTGTGAAGTCACCATCTTTTGGATACCAAAGACCAAGTCCTGATTTTCCTTTGAGATATCTGAAGATCCTTTTCACAGCACTCAGATGAGATTCTTTTGGATCTGATTAGTACCTAGCACAAACACACACAACAAACATAATGTAAGGTCTGTTGGCAGTTAAATACATAAGGGATCCTATCATTTATCTATATAATCTTTGATCAATAGTTTTTCCTGAAGGACCAGGTACAATCTTTTCAATTTTTAAGGCTAGTGTTTTGCATGAAGATAGATCAGCAAGATTGTACTTCTTCAATATTTGATGTATGTATTTTTCTTGATTGATGAATATTCCGTCTATCTTTTGATGAACTTGAATACCAAGAAAGAAAGTTAATTCTCCCATTGAGCTCCTCTAAAACTCTGATTTTATCAATTCTTCAAAAGTTACACACAATCTCTTATTAGTTGATCCAAATTTAATGTCATCAACATATATTTGAACAACCAAAAGATCTTGATGTTCGTGTTTGAGGAAGAGAGTCTGATCAATGGTTCCCCTTTTGTATCCATGCTTGAGCAGGAAAGATGATAGTGTTTCATACCACTTTCTTGGTGCTTTGTGAAGACTATACAAGGCTTTATTAAGTTTGTATACCTTGTGAGGGTAATGAGGATCTTCAAAACCAAGGGGTTGTGATACATAAACTTCCTTATAAATTTTCCATATAGGAAGGCACACTTGACATCCATTTGATACACAATGAACTTCTTATATGATACATAAGCTAGGAACGCTCTTATGGATTCAATTCTAGCAATTGGTGCAAAACTTCATCATAGTCTATTCTCTCTTCTTGTGTGTATCCATGAGCAATCAACCTTGCTTTATTTCTTACAATAATCTTTGTATCATCCAGTTTTGTTTTGAAAAGCCATCTAGTTCCAATAGGATGTTGGCCTTCAGGTAAATCAACTAGAGACCATACTTTTTTCTTTCTAAATTGTTGAAGCTCTTCTTGCATAGCTTCATTCCAACAATTGTCCTTTAAAGCAACAGTGATGTTTGGAGGAACCACTTGTGAAAGAAAACAAGTGAAAAGACAAATGTTGGTAGTACCACTTTGGCTTCTTGTAGTTCTTTTTGCAGGATCTCCAATGATATTGTTGATTGGATGAGTCTAATGGATTCTTGTTGATGGAGTTGATTCAACTAGAACAAATGATTCCATGTTAGTCATATCCATTGTTGCGGACTGATCCAAACCAGATTGAGAGTTTAGGAAGTAGTCAAACTGTTTAATATTTGGTGTTGGATGATCTTCCGTAGGTTGAATATCAGTAGCATCATGAGTGTCTTTCGTAGGAGCTGAAGGGGCCTCTCCGGAATTATTTTTCTCTTTCGTAGGAGTTACATGAACTTCTCCAGATGATAAGTGAGGACTTGAAAAATTTCTAATGTTTGTTGCATTCACTTGAGAGCATGGAGCAGTTGCAGGGACAACATTCACATCTCCGGATGTACAGTGTGTATCTGCAGATGCAGTGTCAGCTGCTGCTGCTAAAGTGTTTCCATCTAAGGATGTGTGAATCCTTCGACGATCAACAAATAATGTCATTTCATTCATATTAGGTGGAACAAATGGATAGCACGTATCATCAGATCCTGCATTGTTCAAATAATCATAGTTAAATGACTCTGTTAAAGCATCTATATCAAACAACCATGATGATCCTTTAACTGATTTAGTAAATACAGATTCATTAAAAGATACATTAGGACTTTCTTCCATGATGTTATGTTGTGGAATATATATCCTATAAGATTTAGATATTGAAGAATATCCAACAAACGAACCATCAGAGGCTTTTTCTGAAAATTTCCCGATGATTCTTTTATGTTTAAAACAGATACATGACACCCAAAAGCTCTAAAATATCCTATGTAAGGTTTTCTTTTAAATAAAAGCTCATAAGGTTTTTTGTTATGTTCTTTGAAAATTAATGTTCTATTTTGAACATTGCATGCAGTATTCACTGCCTTAGCCCAAAAGGTGATAGGCAATAGTGAGTCATCTAGCATTGTTCTGGCTACTTCAATAAGTGTTCTATTTCTTCTTTCAGCAACTCTATTATGTTCTGGAGTTCTTGGTGCACTGAATTGCCTTGCAATACCTTTGGTCCTGCAAAAGGAATCCAAGTCAAAATTGACCAATTCAGTACCATTGTCACTCCTAAAAATTTTAACTTTTACATCAAGTTGATTCTCAATCTTGATGACAAAGTCCATTAATGGTTCTAATGTTTCACTTTTTTGTTTTAAGAAAAGGACCCATGTAAATCTTGTGAAATCATCAACTATCACCAAACAATATTGTCTCTTTCCAATGCTCATCACATTGGTAGGACCAAACAGATCCATGTGAAGCAATTTGAGTGGTGTAGCATTTGTATTGACAGTTTTGGATTTATGAGACACTCTATGTTGTTTTACTTTATAAGAAGAAGAACAATGAGTTGAGCAATGAAACTATATCTTTAGCAGTCCAATGACTAAGTCATTTTTCACCAATTTGTTCATGTTATTCATGTTAGAATGGACAAGCCTTCTATGCCATAATTGAGATTCATCTTCTAGGACTTAGATAGGAGGCATGTTTCATGTCTTGTGAGTGAGGTGTTGTTCATGTCCAATACATAAGTGTTTCCTTCTCTTGATACTTTAAGAAAAACCCAATCTTCTAGAACAGAAAAACCTAGCTTAAGAATATAATAGTTAGAGTTATCAAACATTGTGGTATAATTTTGATCACAAATTTGAGACACACTCAGTAAATTATACTGTATATTTTCATAATAGTTTACTTTCTCAAACTTTAGCACACCATTTGTTGCCATTCCTTCACCAACAATTGTGCCTCCCTTCTTATCCCCACCAAATGCCATATAAGAAGCATTTTTATATTTGAAGTCATGGAGAAGTGAACAATTTCATGTCATATGCTTGGAACAACCACTGTCAACA
>BJCM01241674.1:0-17402 GCA_018326385.1 Flaveria bidentis | reverse complement strand
GACTGACCCGCATCTCAATTTTACTACATGGAATCTTCTAGATTGATCATAAGTAAATTTGATTAAAGGCAAATATCATTTGGTATCCTCCAACTTGAGATACATATTGGGTTTTGATATTCACCAAATGTTATACCTTGAGCTAGTTCTTCACTGCTCTGAAATAATGGGTAGTACATAAGGCTATGTTCAGGTGTGACACGAGGTGATTGTGAAAAATGTATGTAGTCAAGATGGAATTTGTTCCTCTTATTAGTTGAGAGCAAGATGTCTAAGGCCTGATTAAGTTAAATCAACAAGGAATAATCATTCTATGTCCTCGGATTTAACATGACATCTAAAACAAAAGGATAAATGATTGATTCACCTAAATCATTTCAAGTTGGATACTTGAAGGGGATGATGTTATTGAATGGCTTTCAATCATGCGTATTAAGGGAAGTAAACCATTGTTAGGCGGTATTTACAGCTTGCATCAATGTTCTATGAATCTTGTGCAAGTGGGAGATTGTTGGATTCTTTATGCCCAAGACACATAGAGCATTGATATGGTTAGTACGTTATGATCCAAGATGGGTCATACCCAATAATAAGTTTAGCAAACGCCAATTATTATTTAATTGATGATATGATGATGCAATTAAATAAATACACCAATTTAGAAAATGGGTTTTCTAAATAAGTTGCATATGAGATTGAACAACTTATATGGATATTTTGTTCATGGATATTATTGGTAATGTTGTTTAATTTAGTTAAATAACATCAAATAATAAAAGAGTGTATGTGTTATATAATTAAAAGGTTAATTATATATCTATTTTAAAACAACTAGTTTATAATATTGAGTTTGATTTTGGGGGGAAAACCCCATCCAAAGACCACATTCGGCCGCCCCCTTTTGGGGTGTGGGTCTTGATTGGTTTTACACACCATTCTCCAAGAACAAAAAAAACACTCAATCCTTTTCTCTCTCTCACATGCAAGAACCTAAACATTGAAGATACAATCTTTTACTCTTGAAGAAACTCATGGCTGGAAGCTTGTTCCAGCAGCTTCTTCTTTGGGTTTTGGTGTCCAAATCCTAGCAACAAAGGTGCTTGCTTGATGCTTGTGGGTATGGATGCTTGAGGACACCTTTCCTTGGTGTTTTGGTCATTCAATATGCTCATTTTCTTCATCCAAATTTGTTTTTCTGCAGCTCTACAAAAGGTAGTTTGTATCTTTTGTTTTGGTTTTTTATTCATCTTGATAGCTAGTTTATACACATGTATATGATCCTTATGTTCTTGGGTTTGTTGTTGATATGAGTCGAGCCTTGATTTTCATATTATAAATGATAATATTAAGGTTTTATTCCGCTGCGTTTTCAAGTTTAAAAGGTTAAACTACTTTGATTTGGTCCAACAAACCCAACAGGGCAAACCTCAGGTACAATTTTCATTATTCATATTGATTTAAATTTAATATCCTCTAACACATGGGTATTGGATACCGGATGTGGAACTCACATTTGCAACTTATTACAGGGGTTGAAAAGAAGTAAGGACTTTAAGAAAAGGGGATGTTAGCATCTACATGGGGAACGGGATAAAAGTTCAAGTTGAAGGTCGAGGGGACTACATCTTGAAGCTTCCAAATGGTTTGGAAGCAATTTTGAACAATATTTTGTATGCTCCTAGTTTGACTAGAAATATTATTTATGTTGCCCACTTAAGACAATATGGTTGTGTTTTAACATTTATTGAAAATGAAATTCATGTTTCTTTAAATCGCATATTTTTATTTAAAGCTATTCCTATAATGGTATTTATGAATTGGTTTGTGAAAACACATTATATGATAACTCATCATACCAAACCACCACCAAGATGCTCAAATTGGATTTGAGTGATACATATCTTTGGCATTGTCGTTTTGGTCATATAAACAAGAATTGCATACAAACACTTCAAAAGAACGGTCTTTTAAAAGCAAGTGAATATGATTCATTTGATGTATGTGAATCTTGTTTACAAGGAAAAATGACTAAGGCACCTTGTAGTGGCAAATCCGAAAGGGCAAAAGACTTATTAGGCATCGTACATTCGGATGTATGTGGTCCTTTTAAGCCAATGACTAGGTACCATGAAAGATACTTCATTACCTTAACCGATGACTATTGTCAATATGGTTATGTGTACTTTTTAAGACACAAAGATGATGCTTTTGAAATGTTCAAAATCTTCCAAAATGAAGTACAAAATCAACTCAACCAAAAAATAAAATTTCTCCGCACCGATAGAGGAGGTGAATACCTAAGTGATGCTTTTAGAGATTATCTTAGAAGTTGTGGTATTGTCTCACAACTATCTCCACCTAGAACGCCACAACATAATGGTGTGTCCGAGCAGAGAAATCGAACTCTATTGGATATGGTTCGATCAATGATGGCTACAAGCTCACTGCCTCTATCATTTTAGGGTTTTGCTTTGCTCTTTGCGGCCCGTATCTTGAATATGGTCCCAACCAAGAAAGTGGAAACGACACCTTTTGAAATATGGCATGGAAGGGTTCCATCACTTTCATATTTAAAGGTATGGGATTATGAGGCTTATGTTAAGACTCCCACCTCAATCAAGCTAGAAAGTCGTTCCACTAAGTGTATCTTCATTAGATATCCTAGAGATTCTATGGGATATTATTTCTATGATCCTTTGGGACAAAAGGAGTTTGTTGCAAAGAAGGTTGAGTTCTTAGAAGCTAAATTCCTTACGGAAGGAACTAGCCATAGAACTATGGATCTTGAGGAGTATCAAGAACCACAAACCGATACATGTTTGGTTGACACTAGCACTCAACATGAGGATGTTGAGAATGATCAAGTGTTTGATCAATATACACAAAACGTTGATAGGTATAGTAGAATTAGTAATCCACTTGAAAGATATGGATATTTCGTAGATGGATGCTATGTGGTAGATTCTGATGTACCAACCACCTATCATGATACAATGTCCAGTTTGGATTGTGAAAAATGGCTTGAAGGCATGAACGTTGAGATCCAATCCATGTATGGGACTTGGTTGAACCACCTCTTAACTCCAAGATAGTTGAAAGTAAGTGGGTTTTCAAGAAGAAAACCAATATGCATGGAAACTTGGATACTTATAAAGCTAGAATTGTAGCAAAAGGTTTCACTGAAACTCAAGGGGTTGATTATCATGAGATTTTCTCACCGGTTGCAATGCTAAATTCTATTAGAATATTGTTTGCCATAGCTGCTCATTATGATTATGAGATTTGGCAAATGGATATCAAAACCACTTTTCTAAATGTATATCTTGAGGAAGATGTCTATATGGTTCAGCCTGAAGGTTTTGTCGACTCAAAAAACATCCTAACAAACTATGAAAGTTAAAGAAATCAATCTATGGATTGAAACAAGCATCAAGGAGTTGGAATCACCGTTTTGATGAAGAGATAATAAATTTGGGTTCATCAAAAACACTGATGAAGCATGTGTATATAAGAAGGCTAGTGGGATCATCACCACTTTCCTAGTATTGTATGTCGATGACATCCTACTATTTGGAAATGACATTCCAACCACCGAAGGTGTAAAAGCCTGGCTTGGAAACTGTTTCTCCGTTAAGGATCTTGGTGAAGCCGTCTATATTTTGGGAATAAAGATCTATAAGGATAGATCAAGGCGGTTGATAGGTTTGAATCAAAGTGCATACATTGATAAGATCTTGAAAAGGTTCAAGATGGAAAACTCTAAGAAAGGTAACGTACCTATTCAAAGAGGAACGATATTGAGTAAGACTCAATGTCCAAGATCAAAGGATAAGCAAGACAAAATGAAGGGAATCCCATATGCATCTGCTATATGATCCATCATGTATGCAATGACATGTACTAGACCGGACGTGTCATGCGCTTTGAGCATGACAAGCCGATACCAACAAAATCCTAGAAGCAGTCATTGGATGAGTGTTAAGAACAAACGTAAGTACCTAAGGAAGACTAAAGATATTTTCCTAATCTATGGATCTAGTGAGGAGGAACTCGTTGTAAAGGGTTACACGGATGCGAGTTTCCAAACTGATCGGGATGATTCACGATCACAATCAGGGTACGTTTTCACCTTGAATGGATGAGCAATCTCTTGGAAGAGCTCTAAGCAAAAGATATGGTGGCATTATCAACTATAGAGTCAGAATACATCGTCGTTTCATTAGCAGTTCAGGAAGCTGTATGGTTAAAGAAGTTCATTGCCGATCTAGGGGTGGTTCCTTCCATTCAGGACCCCCTAGAAATCCTTTGTGATAACGAGGGTGCGATTGCTCTAATCAAGGAACCCCGTGCACATCAAAAGACTAGGCACATTGAACGAAGATTCAACTACATAAGGGATGAAGTTGAAAAGGGAAAGATATGTATTCGCAAAGTTCACATGGATCAAAACATTACGGATCCACTCACGAAGCTTCTTGAAAAGGCAATGCATGAAAGTCATACTTGTGCCATGAGACTTCAATATTGTAACTCTTTATTACTTGAATGAATTATTTGGTTATAATGATTCAACTAATATTCCTATTTTGCATGTTTAAAATCCATGAGTAAATTATTTACTCAGAATGTCCAAAATTGTTCATACTTGTGGGAACAAGTGTGAAGGTAAAACTATTATGATGTTATTGAATGTCACTTAGTCATACGTATTAAGGGTAGTGAACCGTTGTTAGGCAGTATTTACTGCTTGCATCAATCTTCTATGAATCTTGTGCAACTGGGAGATTGTTGGATCTTGTATGCCCAAGACACATACAAGATTGATGTGGTTAGTACGTTATGATCCATGTCAGGTCATACCCAATAACAAGCTAACCAACACCATTAAATATTTATTTGTTGATGAGATCATACAAATAAATATTGACACCAATTTTAAAAATAGGTTTTCTAAAACTTTGCTTTTGTAAAAGAACAATAATATATGGATAATTTGTTCATGAGATATTATTTGTTTCATTATTTAAGTGAGTTAAATAATAACAAATAAAATATGTTAATGTTATAAAATTAAAAGAGGTTTTTAATTTTATAAACATGGTGGTCAAGAGCGTTCCTTTTTTTATAAAAATTAAAATGGGGGGAACCCATTTTAAAAGAGGATTCGGCCTCCCAAAGTGGTTGGGTTGACAATCAATTTAATCTTGGTCTTTGCAAGACTTTACTTCTTCTTGCACTCTTCCATCATTTCACACTTTCTCCTTCACACACACTCAAGCAAGAACTCTCTCAAACAAGGCTGAATTTTTGGATTAGAAGCTCCAAGTAGGCTGAAATTTTCGGATTTTGAAGGTGCTTTGGAAGAGAGTTTTGGTGTTTAGCTCCCTAACTAGCTAAGTGTTTGGAAGAGCTTGGGGGTATCATAACTTGAGGCTTTCTCTCTTGGGGGCTGGACATTCAAGAACATTATCAACTTCATCTCATCCATCTATACATTTTGTGCTTGAAAGGTTGTTTCATTGCACACCCTATGGTTGTTATTTTGGTTTGATAGCACACTATTTCACATATATATTTATGATCCATGTTCTTGTGTTTTGTTTATTGTTTGAAATGGCAAAATATTCAGATTGGTATCCACTGTGTTTTTATAGTTTAAATGGTTAAACTAACTTTGATTTTCATGTTACAAAACCCAACACAATTGAGATCAGAAATCAAAAGCAAGCAACTCCTCCAGCTGCAATAGAAAGATCATCAAATGATGGAAGTAATTAAAGTGCTGGTGATGCTGAAGCCGTCACTGAAAAAGAGACTAGTTATCTTCATAACTCCCCAACAGTACAAGATGAAGTTGCCTCTCACCATAATGATTTGAATGTCTCTAATCTTGATGTAGCCATTGCTGGTGACTTAATTCCAACAACCATAATACACAAGAATCATCTAGTAGAAAGCATTATTCATGAACTTAATGAAAGGGTGACAAGAAGCAAGTCAAGTGTTGCAAACATTTTTCTATTCTCATGCTTTCTTTGTCAAACAGTACCCAAAAACATCAAAGAGGCTCTTCAAGACAATAGATGGATTAAAGCAATGTAGGTAGAATTGTTGCAATTCCAAAAGCAAGAAGTATGGCAACCGGTAGATCTTCTCGAAGGATAATACCCTATCGGCACCAGATGGTTGTACATAAACAAAACTGATGATATAGGGATTGTCATCAGAAATAAAGCATGACTAGTGGCACAAGGTTACACACAAGAAGAAGGAATTGATTACGTTGAAGTGTTTGCACCTGTTACCAGATTAAAAGCAATAAGATTCTTTCTTGCATATTAAACATCCATGAAGGTAACTGTTTTTCAAATGGATGTGAAGTGTGCTTTCTGTATGGAAAGAATGCTGAAGAAGTCTATGTGAGTCCACCACCTGGCTTTGAAGATCCTGATTTCCCTTATAGGGTGTACAAGCTTGACAAAGCACTATATGGTCTTCATCAAGCACCAAGAAAGTGGTATAAGACTGTATCATATTTCCTTCATGAACATGGATATGAAAGAGGAAAGATTGATCAGACTCTCTTTAGAAAGAGAAGCGGAAGAGACATGTTGCAAATCCAGATTTATGTAGATGATATCATTTTTGGCTCAACAAACAAGGAACTCTATAAGACTTTGAAGACCTTTTGCATTCAAAATTTCAAATGAGTGCAATGGGGGAACTCATATTCTTTTTAGGGGTGCAAGTCCAACAAACAGCAAATGGAATCTTCATCAATCAATCAAAATATGTGGAAAAAATGTTGATTAAATTTCACTTTGCTGACTGTCAATCTATCAGAACTCTTGTGGATACTAAAGTGAAGATTGGACCTGACCTAGAAGGCAAATCAGTGGATGAGACTCACTATCGATCTATGATCGGTTCACTTATGTATCAAACAGCCAGTAGGCCTGACATTATGTTTAGTGTTTGTGTGTGAGCCAGATATCAAGCTGATCCTAAAGAATCTAATGTAAATGTTGTGAAGAGAATATTCAGATATCTTAAGGGCAAACTAGCTCTTAGTTTATGGTATCCAAAGGAAGGAGACTTCAATCTCTACGCCTTTACTGACAATGATTATAGATGATTCAAGTTCAATCGGAAGTCCACTTCTGGCGGTTGTCAATTTCTTGGTCTCAAATTGGTCTCCTGGCAGTGTAAAAAGCAAATAAACATATATGTCTCAACAATAGATGTTGCGTATATTATAGCATCAGCTTGTTGCTCTCAAGTTCTCTAGATTCAAAACCAGATACTTGATTATGGTTTTAACTTCTTGCATACACCAATACACGTTGACAACACTGCATCCATTTTCATTAGAAATAATCTAGTTCAACACTTAAAAGTAAAACACATTGAAATTAGATATCACTTTTTAAGAGAAAGTGCTAAAAAAGGGTTAATCAAATTGATTCAAGTTCCCACTGAAATTAATTGGCTGATTTATTCATCAAGGCATTTGAACCTAGTAGGTTTGAATTCCTAGTTCAATCGATTGGTATGATTAACCTCGAATAAAACCAACCAAAACATCAAAAACAATTTAAAAACATTAGAAAATCACAAAAAGAAGTCAATTTAAATGAAGAAAAGAATATATGGGAAATGATATAATTACAGTCATTATATCATTTACTTTGCTTAATTTGAAAATTTGAAAGACTGTCATGACTTACAAGATATGTTGGTAGGCTCAACTTGGAAGAGAAGATACATGTTGTGATGAATTAAAGTCTTATTCAATGGTGAAACTCTCATCTTAGAGTACTGGTATGTATTAGCTTATCTAAGTGTATGTATGTGTACGAATCTAAACACACCAGAGAATAATACTTTATGAATCTCTTTCACCAACATAAAGATACATCTCTGTTTTGCTGAACAAAAACCTGATGAAACAAGCACATAGTGCAGATGTATTGATCCAAAAGATTCCCAATAGGGAACTCATCCAAATTGGATGAATCTACAAAAACAATACATTCCATATGAATGAACAAAAAATCCAATCATGGATCACCTTCCAGAATGAATTGAAAAGAATCCCAATGTGGATCTTCATGAAAAAGATCAAAGTAAAAGAATCCCAATGAGAATTAGTGAAATTGAGATCTCATAACTTAAGTAACCTGGTCAAGAAATTTGTGAAAAAAGTTTTACCATGCATTACATAAGGATGGTTGATCATTCCATGCTTTTGTGTGTGAGGTACATGTGGAATAATTAAATCAACAAAAACATGATAAATATCACATGCATTAAAATATCAAATTGGTATGAGTTTAAGAGGACAAACATTCCTTCAATCAACAAGTTCATAAACATGTCCATTTTATCATAAAGAGAGCACATGTGTAATTTAAGATTGACATGATCCCAACAAAAGATATACTTCTCTTCATTATTAATAATCAAATTTAGTTTATATTCAAAAGTTTTTAAATCTTTAAAGTTTTTATCCAGATGTGGATATTAACTTTATGGGGAGTAATTTAAAATTTGTTTGTATAGATATTTACTATCTTAAATTACTTTCTTAAAACTTCAAAACAAATCAAAAAGATAATGTCTGTGTTGGTGCAGATTTATACCATTGTATCTCAGCCTATGCAGATTCTTGGAAGCATAAGAAGTCCAAGATTAGTCAAACAATAGGAAACTTGTATCACTTATGACATACAAGTCAATCCAAGCAAGAATTTATAACCCCAACAACAGTCAACAACTTCATAAGACAATTCAATCAAAGACTGTTCTTCATAACAAGAAAAACCAAAACAAAAACATTAAGTTTTAATTAAGTTCAAAAGTTAAAGAGGGTAAGTGCATTGGTTAATGCTGGTGAAGGTAACCCATGCATATAACCAATGTGGGTAACTGTTTATGTCAAAGTGAAACTAATGCGGACAAAGAGTTTACTCTACCGCATTGGTGTCTAAAAAGTATACATAAAAAGTTTAAAGTGTTAGAAACCTATGTGGAACAAAAGTGTTCTACAACATTTCTCAATGCGGATGATATTTTCGTTCCTGCATTTGTTTTTACTCATCCACACTTGTGAATATGTGTAACATCAACACTTTACATGTACTTTCAAAAATGAATAAACAAGTGCTTAATCTCTTCTATCACCATGGATTATGATCAAGAAATACAGACAAAATAACTATTCAACCGTATTTTTTGAAGTAAATATGGAAATTTTACTTTGCCGCATTTACTACAGTGAGCAAATGCTGATCAACTATGATCAACCGCATTTGCTACAGTGAGCAAATGTTGAACATCTTTGATCGACCACATTTGCTATAGTGAGCAAATGCTGATTAACTTTGTTCTTCCGCATTTGCAAGAGTGCACAAATGTTGACAGCCAAAATTTGAAGTATTCCATTTCCGCATTTGCTAAAGTACACAAACGCGCATGACCAAATTCTTATGTTTTCCACTTTTGCATTTGCAACACTAAATAAATACGGATGTCTAAAACCTTTCCGCCTTTGCTACAATGTGAATAAAAATCTGACTGCTTTGTTCTCAAACTTCTAAAAACTTGTAAAAGCTATTATTTGACTATTTAAAGCAAATTCAAAAGGTTATTTAATACTTTTCAAATTTGAGAGACTCTAAAGTGCGACAAGCGAAAAATACACTGTTCGTCTTCATCAATCATTATCATCTTTAACAATCTGCGATCTTAGTTTCATTTCATCTAATCTGTCCACATCTTCGATTCTACACAACATTAGTATCGAACAAAAGGTGAAATTCTTCAAATTTTGTAACATGAAATGTCGGACATTTGGACTGATAATGAACTTAGAACCATAGGTTAATAAAAAAACACTCAATATCAAATTTGTTTTAAGAAAAGATGATCATTTTCGACTTCAATGAGCATGCAAACTAAGAAGAACACCAATCAACAAGGAAACTTTAATGTCATGTTCATCGTATGAACAAAGGATTATAAAATTGGAAATATTGAAATTAAATCTTGAAATAAAAGCTGATTAAAGGTTAACAACATCAAAAATCATCTATTCAAACATGAAAAACAAAATAGTAGTGATTATTCTTGATAACATCATGCTTTGAAATATAATAGTACCTTCAAACATTCATCTTTGACCATCAAAAGTCAAACTGATGAAACTTGCATAATGTATAACTTATATGCTAATAAATATTTTCATCAATCTAACTCATATGCCTCTAATGCAAGGTACATGGCTAATCTTACCTGGAGCAAGCTCTATTATGTCAGCGGTTATCTTGACCCTGATGTACCTAAGGGAGAAGGTCTTATAGATATGATCAGATTCATTCTACTACAAGAGTAGCTCATGATATCATAGTTAGACCTGTTATTTATGAGAGATTCATAAGGTTTTTCTGGAGTACAGCTGTAGTGACATATGTAAATGGTGAGAAGACTCTGTTAGGAAGAATTAATGATGACCATTCTCTAATTATCACTGAGCAAACTGTGAGATAGTGTCCATAGTTTGGTGATGATGAAAACACACCACTTGAGCTTGAAAAAAATGAAATCACTACTTTCTTTGCCAACATTGGTTATGAAGGAGGATATGAAGGCAAGCAGATAGTGAAAGGTTTCTTTGATTTACAATGGAGGTTCCTAATTTACCTCTATCAACATTGTTTGACAAAGAGGGAGACAGGATTTAATTATATTCCTGAGATCACATCATTACCCATATGTGCTTTATGCACCAATAGGTCATTTAAGATTTCTACCTATGTGTTCAATGATCTAGTCTTTAACATTCAGGAAGGAAGAAGACACATGTTCCTGATGTACCCAAGGTTCCTACAATGTCATATCAACGAAGCATTCATTCACATTGTACCCGAAGGACCTATTTTAGATATCACTCTTTATGATGCCAAGTCGTATAAGTACGTCAAAAAGAGAGATCCAAGGAACTTATATAGTGGAGCCCATTCTCCTTTGTTACCCTGGATGCTTCAACATATCAAGTTTGAAGAATAAGTTGAAGAACATGAGGTTCCTACTAATAAACCAATTCAAGAAGAAGAACCATCTCCTCATGATCAGCAAACTGCTTATGAGCATCTTGGATAAAGAGATAAAGGTAAAAGGCTAGTGTCATCCCAAGTGGATGTAGGGGGTGATCTTCACACTGGACCTCGTGTTCATGATGTTGATATGGCATCACCATTGTACCCTCACCAATACCATCTCCCCAAAGAGCACCATTACTATCTCCTCACAGATCACTAATCCTATCACCTCCAAACAAACCTATCACTTCTCCACATATATCTCCAATCTATGATTCACCCATATTACCTGCTCAAACATCTCACATTACTACCGAGCCTATTGAGTTTGGTGATTCTACTAGCTCTTCAGAGAAATCCAAATCATCATCTTATGAGGAGGAACATCTAAGCCAACTATGTGTAAAGAGAGTCACTTTTGAGACTGCTCCTTTAGAAAGTTATGCAGAATGTGGAGTCAAAAAACATGATGAGAAGGATGAGTTAATTTTAGAACTAATGCAAAAGGTAGCCAAGATGGAATGAATACTCAACAAAAGATCTAGTATTATTCAAGACAGACATCTGGAGCTAGATGAGAAAGAGAATGAGTTGAAAGAAATGAAAGTGAAATATGAGGCAGAAAGAAAGAAAAAGATAAAGAGATTAAAAGTTAAAGGCTGCTCTTCAACAATCCAGAGATGAAATAAGTGGTCATGTGGTCACTTTAGCTATTCAGAGAATTGCTATGGAAGAACAAGAAGGATTGATTGAAGAACAAGTTGACAACATTATTGACATGCATAACCAGATTGAAAACCTAAAAAAGAGAGTATCTAAACTGGAACTGCTTATTGAAATCAAAAGAAAAGCTTAAGCAGAGTTGAGAAAGGATGATAAGAAATGAAAAGGTGTTAGTGAAAAAGAAACTACTTCTAAGAGCTTATCAGGAGAGAGTAGTGATGACTCTCTTTCTGCTAGAAGGATGAGATTCTCTGAGATAGAGAAGGGAGAAGAAACAAGCGAGCCAAAGCATGATAAGTCTATGTTGATACATATGTCCCTATTTTATATACTTAATGTAAAAGTCTATCACGGCTTACATATGTATAATGAAATGATATAATGATATATGAATTATGCTTTGATGTTAATGTATCTTTAATTCATATATATGAACTTATTATATTGGTTTGAAATTGTTGTATGATGATTCATGCTAATGGACCATACATATGGACCATAAGCTTGAAGACATAATGCTAATGAACCAGTCACACGACTGAACCTGTAGACTAGATCAGTCTCACGATTGAAACATGAGAATGACTCAGTCGCATGACTAAACCATGCAAATGGTTCAGTCGCATGAATGAAGATTGCAAACCTATAAATACCAGTTAATTCATGGAAAACGAGACTTTTGACACTTATATCATATACCCTCATAACCTAGCCGTCCAGAGCAACCAGAACACATATTCCAACTTCATAGTTCGCATATGATGGTTTTCTACTCAATCTTAATGTTTCTTTAATCGTTAGATCGATCGGGCTTTTCTTCTCACTGATTGGATCGCCAATCGAATAGGAATCCGCACTATTTGATCTGGTTTTATGCATAATCAGTTAGTACTCCGTACGTACATGGTACCTAACAAGTGGTATCAAAGCCTTGGCTCTTGATTTTGCGTGTGATTCGATTAGTTTTGGTATTAAACTCACGTTTTTCATTCAAAAGGGTCATCTTTTTGAGTCCACAGGTGTTTTTCGATGTCTCCAGGTATAAAAGTTCAAGTTTTTCATCATACGGCAGATTAGGGTTTCCAGAAAAATCGTGTTTTGTGTCAAAGTGTCAAAAATTTGAAAATTTTCAAAAACAGCAGCCTTCAGTCACACGAATAGCTCATTCGTACGATTGAATCATCCGCATTTGTTCATTTGTACGATTGAATCATCTGCATTTGTTCATTCATACGTCTGAGTCATCCGCATTATCCAATCTACGACTGAGTAATCCGCATTGTCCATTCGTACGACTGAGTCATCCGCATTTGTCCATCCGCACGATTGAGTCATCCGCATTGTCCATCTTCACGATTGAGTCATCCATTTTGTCCATCCGCACGATTGACTCATCCGCATGTCTCCATCCGCACGATTAACTCATCTGCATTTGTCCATCCGCATTTGTCCATTCGCACGAGTGAACCAGTCTTGTTCTAAAGTTCAAAGATTATAGAAATGGAAGATCAATTCACTGCCTTTACTAACGGAAGGGACTCTCGCATCCAAAACCTTCTACTTCGGGAAAATGAAATTGGGAATCATAATAAACCACCAAAGCTTATAACGTTAGATGTTTATCCATAATAGAATAATAGGTTCGAAATCTATCTAAATGGAGTTGATCCCAATCTTTGGGCATCCATTGAGACAAGTTACACTACGCCAGTCGGTGCTAATGGTGTTAAGTTGACTCTGGGAGGAATGAATGACAGGCAGAAAGTTAAGTTCAATGTAGAAAAGAAAGTGTATGCCCTATTGACTCAGTCGATACTGAAAGACATCTTTCATCAGTTCTCTGAGAACAATCAAGCGAAAAAGTTATGGGAAGCATTGGAGAAGAGATATGATAGGAATGTAACGTTAAAGGCATTAAAGGCTAAGGCTCTAAAGAAGGAGTTTGATAACTTCTCTTTGATAAGGAAAGAGAGCTTGGATGACATTATTGACAGGCTCTACCATCTGATGAGTGAGCTGCACACTCATGGTGTAACAACGTGTATGGAAGATAAAGTGTCAAGTTTTGCAGATGGTCTGTCGGATAAATGGGATTCGCTTGTGTCTAATCTGAGACAGAATGATATCCTTTCAAAGTAAGATATAAATGATTTCATAATTAAGTTAAGAGACAAAGAACTGAGAATGTAGTACAAGTTACAGAAAGGATCCTACGATCAAAATCCTTCACTTTACAACTTATTTCCCACTCGAACCAGTTTAGGAGCACCAGTGCAAACAACATTCGTGTCTAGTTCCGCAGCTCCTTCTCAAACTACTGCTTCAGGATTTGAAACGTCAGGCTCATCCAACGATGGATTAGTTTCCGAGAAGTTTGGAAATTGCCATCTTGCATATGAAGACTACGAGCAAGTTGACGAGAACGAGCTAGAAAGGATGGATATCATGTCGGCTCTTGCAAGTGCAGTTAGACGAGCCAAAAAGTTCATTAAGAAGACTGGGCAAAATTTATTAGCCACTAAAGACACAACCTTTGGTTTCAACAAAACCAAAGTCACTTTCTTTAATTGTGGTGAAAAAGGCATTTTAACGTGAATGTGTAAAGCCTAAGAAAACAGGAAATGGAAACCCATTTTGCACCTTTAACCGTCAAGACAAACCCATGAGTGGAGCTACCTCTTCAAGCAAAGAGACAATGGCCTTGACTGCTCAAGGAGATGATGGGCAAGACTAGACCATCTGCTTTGTGTCTCCGGGTGAATCAAACATCACATGTGTTGAGGGGCTGGATGATGGTTCTACGAGTGAAGGTGAGATCACAGTTAAGCAAGTAATGTCTGATACTGAAGAAGCTGTGAATGTGGTACATCACTTATTTGAGGAAGAGCTCAGAGCAACAAGTTCAGAATCTACAGCATCTGAAGTGTCTAACCCTGGATTGATGGCTGATTCAATCGATTCCTCACAGGTAACTACCAAAGACCAACTTTTTGAAAAACATGCTTGTGCTAATTGTGAAAAAATTAGAGAAATCATTGATTTGAATTTTTCTAGGTTATTAGACAACAATGATAACTTAGTAAATGATTTACCATTGTGCACTGAAGCTAATCGTATTTTAAAACAAAATGAGTGCAGTTACAAAGAAAAAATAGAACTTTTGAGTAAACAACTAAGGGAAACCGAGGTTGTTGCTTTAAATCAAGCATATGAAATAAAGTTTTATTTAAATTCTTTGAAAGAAACAAAGAAAGAAAAAACAGTTTTTAAAAGTTGAAGTTAATTCTTTAAAACAAAAACTACATAGTTGGACCAGTTCTTCTCACATAGTTCAACACATAGTGAAAGAACGAAATAATGGGGAAGGGTTGGGTTACAAAGTTGTTCCACCACCACATGAGACCCTTATAAATACGAAATGTATATATCTAAATAACAACCCAGTAAAGGATCATGTGGCGTCCACTCCTTTGGTTAGTGATCATAATTCCATGGGTAAACTGGTGAACTCTATCACTAAATAGAAGGAGTCTACTGTGGAATCAAAAGGAAAGATGCCTGCTATTAATTTGGAAGATAAATTTGAAAAAATTAATGTAAGCTTAGGTTTACACATGTCTTCTTCTGAACCCAAAATGATTAAACCAGTTAACCAAACTCGTATTACACGTCAAAGTCCAAATAAATTAAAGGCAAAGATGTTAAAAATGTCCAAATAAATTAAGGTATCACGATCAACACCACATAAATAGTTTCCTCAACATGTGGAAGGGAGAATATGCTACAGTTGTGGAAAAAGAGGATATATTTCTTCTAATTGTCCTTATTATCAGACTCCCAGAAAGAAAATTGAACATTATGATACAAAACAAAGTTCTTCTAAAAGGAGTTATATTACTCCTCCTAAGAGAACTAATGAACCTAAAGTTCAAACTCTAATCCAGTCATATGTTTACCACAAACAAGCCTTACACAAAACTAGCATTTGGAAAGAAAAGTCAAGTAAGTTGTCTGATAATGAGAAAAATAAGAAGAACGGTATGCCCTCAACCTCTAGTGGACAATGGGTTGAGTTTATGATGTGTGATTCCTCGGGGTCACCCAAGCCAGTTAAGGCTTGGGTCCCAAACCTAAAATGATCATTTCCTTTGAATGTGTAGGGTGTCCGCTATAGTGTTACAACAATTACCTGGATTTTTGATAGTGGGGCGTTTAGGCACATGACCAGGAACTTGTCTCTCCTTTTCAATGTCAAACAAATTAAATGGGGACATGTATCATTTACTGGGAATAAAGGAGGATATATCACTCCTCAGTGCAAAGTGGGAAACTAGAAAGTCAAGTTTTATAAAGTCAACTACATTCAACAACTACAGAACAACTTGCTTTCAGTCTCCCAGATCTGTGACAAAGGTTTCAAAGTTGTGTTTGACAACAAGAAGTGCTACATGCTGAAAAAGGATTACGTTATCCCGGAGGACAAAGACTTAATGTCAGCTTCAAGATATAACGATTTATATGTCTTGGATCTATCAAAAGCCTCCACAACTGATCATAAAGTTCAATGCTTATTGTCAAAGGCAACAGAGAGGGACTCAATCTCCTGGCATAGGAGAATGGGACACATTAATCCAAGGAAGATGAATCACTTGATACAGAATGATCTTGTGAAAGGAGTAAATGTCAAGAACTTCTAGCTTCCGGATTTTTGCGTCGCTTGTAATAAAGGAAAATAGACCAAGAAGTCTTACAAGGGAAAGAAAATTAATTCCATTGACTTGCCTCTTGAGCTTCTACACATGGATCTGTTTGGTCCCATTAGCACTTAAAGTATTGCTGGTGATTTGTACTGCAATGTAGTTACGGATGATCTCAAGATTTACTTGGGTGATGTTTCTAAAAGCCAAATGAGATACATTTGAATCCTTCAAAGAACTAGTACATTGGAATCACTCTACAAGCTGAAGGTACGACAGATTCGATCGGATACGACACGAAATTCTAGATCCAGTGGATGGAGGCGTTTTGTAAAGAAAAGGGTATTGTACATTAATTTACGTCTACCTACACACCACAGATGAATGGAGTTGCTGAGCGAAATAATCGGAGCTTGATAGAGACAGCAAGAACGATGCTAGCCGACTCGAAACTGCCTATCCAATTTTGGAACGAGGCATTGGCCAATTCATGCTACACCTTCAATTGGGTCTTGGTGGTCAAACGTCATGGTAAAACATGTTATGAGTTGCTCTAGAGACGTAAACCTAACCTGGAGTATCTCGAGCCATTTTGTGCACCATCTACGCTGCTGAAGAAAACTCA
This sequence comes from Flaveria bidentis, assembly GCA_018326385.1. Taxonomy (NCBI): domain Eukaryota; kingdom Viridiplantae; phylum Streptophyta; class Magnoliopsida; order Asterales; family Asteraceae; genus Flaveria; species Flaveria bidentis. The sequence continues at coordinate 258 of BJCM01241674.1, read as the reverse complement.
GTCTGGGAAGTTCAGTGAGAAGGCTGAAGAAGGGATCTTTCTCGGATACAATATACTGGACAAGAGAGTTTATAACAACTCAACGGGTCATGTAGAAGTACGGTGCAATGTTGATGTTCAGAGATACACCACCCCACTGCTGGAAAAGGACCTTCATTCTTCTTTGACTATTATGGATTCTTTAAGTCCTTCAACATACCTCCCTCCCTTCCTGATGATGAGTTAATGACCAAAATGATGTATGATGTCCTACACACA
>BJCM01241672.1:0-11280 GCA_018326385.1 Flaveria bidentis | reverse complement strand
CTTAGCAGAAGAGTTTAGGTTGATGTCTTCAGTCTTTACTACTTCAAACCCTGCAGAGATAAAAATTTGCTTCTGCTTGGAGTCAAAAGTAGCCTTGATCTCTTGATCCTTCCTTTCTTTTCTTTTGCTCTTCCTGATCAAGTTCTTTCTCATTGACTTGGTCATCACAGTCTTCTTCTTCTCCTCAGAAGGATAGTGACCCTTCTTAAAATCCTCCTCTTCACTCTTTTTAGAGGAATTCTTCACTATCACTTCTTCATCCTCTTCACTAAAAAGATCTATAAGAGGAAGCTCATCTTCATAAGTTCCACACCTAGGTGATCTTACTAACAAGATTGTGTGTAGAGGAGCTATCTCATTTGATCCTAGTCCCTGTTTGTTTTGATAGCACACCTTGTTATGCAGGGATGAGGATATCATGTTCTTGAAGATCACTTCTTCAAGAACACATTTTTCTGCCCTGGCTTTACTGATCACAAGCTCAGCCTGGCACTCAGTTAGCTTTGTTATGAGAACCTTGATCTGAGTTCTAAAATCTGTGTACTCATGTTTTAGAACTAAAATAGTTTTCACTAAGTCCTCTATCTTCGGTTTATAATCATTTTCAGACTTTCTAAAATCAGCTTTTAAAATGTTTAAGGACTCAAGATCATATCTCATTTCCAAGTTATAGGACCTGTATCTATTAACTTTAGCAATGCAGTCTGAAGGGTTGTCATGGTTTTTCTATTAATCTCTACTCTCTTCTTGTCTTTATCAGAGTAGTTTGCCACAGGCTTGGGGATCATACCAGCACCAATAGCAGAGGGGGTGCTTGGTATGTAAGGTCCATTTTCAACAGACTCTCACATTCTTGAGTCTAAAGACTTGATGAAACCTTCCATTCTTAGGCACCACATATCAAAGTCATCAAGAGTGATCAGTGGGGACTTGTTCATGGTTCCAGTTTCCATATCAGTCTTGGAAATGGCTGCCATTTGAAAGGCTTAATATTTGTGTGTGTGTGGGATCTTAAGATGGTGAAATCTTATATCAAGATCCTGGAATGCTCTGATACCAAATGCAAGATCGGTGAAGGGGGTCACTTACAACACAAAAACACAAAGAGGAGAGTAACTAAACTTAATCAAACAGTGAACTGGATTAACCACAAGTAAAGACACTAAGAACACAAGTAATATGAGAGACAGAACACAAGAGCAAGATACACAAGAGTATGGTTTTCAAGATTGTAGTATATTGCTTTCTCAATATTCTATTACAAGTGTTACAAAGAATAAAAGAAAAATACACGAACATGAGATACTTATACTACATCCTATCGCTGGCCATACTATGAAAGCCAGCTGGATACAATTGACTAGACACAAAACAAAATCAATTGTAGAGTCAAAAGGCAGATTGCCTTTTGACTAGTGACTATGACATGCTATAGCTCACATTCTTATCTATTACAAAAAGGATAAAGTACATGAAGTAGAAAGTTACAGACTCAAGACCTCAATATACAGTTACCAAATGCATGATTTAGGAATGTTAGTGATTTAGGAAAGTTAGTGATTGTTATAAGGATAGTTATTATTAAAATGTTGATGATCAAATGATAATGATTAAAATAAAAAGAGATTTGGTAGAAGAAAGAATAATAGTAAGAACATAAAGTAATGAGAACAACTGGATGTTAGGATGATTGAAATGTATAATATAAAAATGATAAAAGATTACCTTAGTATTAAGAATTCTTGAAATTTCTTGTAAAATAAAATTCTTCAAATTGATCATAACTAATGGAAGAAAGAAAAATATGAGAGTGAGATTTTTAGAGAATGAGCAAATAAAAAGTGAGGCCTAAGTCTTGCTTTTATACTTAAGGTTAGGAGGAGGTTATGAATGGTGTTAGTGGTGATTTATAAGTCTTTTAAAAGGGGGTTATGACTGGAATTTGAAATAAATATAAAATTAAATAATTTAAATAAATAAAAGAATACTTACAATTTAAAATTTAAATTTATTAAATCTTTAATTTTAATTTAACAACTTCTTTTCTATTAAATCTTTGTAGACTTTATAAATTTATTAAGAACTTTTAATTTGATTATTTATTTTAATTGAATATTCAAAATCTTATAAATATTAATAACATTTTATAGACCTTACATATTTATAAAAATAATGATCTTGTATTTTAATCCTTTATTTTATTTTTATAATTAAAACTTATAAATGACAAATAAACTTCATGAATTTATAAAATTTTATTCTATAAATCATGAAATTACCATGAATTAATTTAATAAATGGAAGTTGATTAAATAGTATTATTATTGTTTTTGAAGGATTAAAATAAATTAAATTTTTAACTAACGTATTTGATTTTTCCAAAAATTGACCAAAACGGATTTGGGTTTCTATTTTCTAAAATGGGCAGATGTTACAGTGTGTGTGTATGTGTGTTAAACCCATGAAAACTCACCAACTTTCAAAGTTTAATTAACATGTTTCAGGATTGTTACTTAAAGAATTTTTTTTGCTCATATAAGACTTGAACTTAGTTTAATTAAATATCTTATGTTGTTGTTTAAGTCATTATTGTATTGTAATGACTTAATTATATAGTATTATTCAATAAAAATGACATTTAATATTATTTCAACTTATTTTATGAGTTATAAACAATCGTTTCACATTCGTCCACTCCGATAATTCCGTCGTCGGACGGGGTGTGACAATAATGAAATTGACTGGATGGTGTTAGAAAAGCGACGGTGCAGCCAGTGAAGCGAGGGAAGTCACTACCCTATTTGTTTAAAACAAAACCCAACTTGAACAAGAAACTCATACTCGAACCCAATTCCGAATACCCAAATGGACAACGATAACTAAAAGATGAGTACATCAAGTACTCTAAGTTTTGTAATTTTTCTTGTTTGGGCGTACGATATTTTGACGTCTTTTTTTCTCATTCGCCTTTTGGCATGTTGGTTTCACACGAAAATGGTGAGTGAAACCCCCCATTGAATAAGTTGTCATTGTGCTAATTTTCGGAGAAGAAGATAAAAACAAGGTGAGATTGGTTTATAGTCTCAGGAGAAAGTGAGTAGGTGTTGTTATGTTGGTTTTTGTTAATATTTAAGTAATTACACAAATTACCCCTTAAATATTAAAAAAATCTTTATAATTTAGATAAAGTCTTTTAGTCGTAAAAAAACCAAAATATCCCAAGATTTAACAGAATAATCTAACAGAGTTTGTATCACTGATCAAAACCATTATAAAATGTACGTGACCATTAGGGTTTAGTACGTTAAAGGATCCTTGTTTAAACTGAAATAATTAAACAAAGCAAACCTTAGGGCACCAAAACGTAAGTTACTCTTTACTAAAACACATCATTACTTTCCCAGTGTTTATCATATATGCATATTTGATGATTGGTTTAGACAAGGCCATTTGTTCAGTTAAAAAGTGACATCCACACTCTATATTTAATCCTAGTTTTCCATTTACGTTCTTAATGGTTCCAACAGTCGTAAAAATGCTGAGATCAGAAAATAGGGACCCTGTTAAGCACCATACCTCTATATACGAAAGGGTCATGTTAAACACATATATTACCCAATATATCATGTGGAATAAGGTTGTATAATAAGTCTAATATACACATATACAAAAGAATAGAAGGGCATGCAAGTTGAATATGAACATGTACATGTGTAAATGAAGATTCATTTTGTCATTTTCAATCTTTAAATCCATCATTTTACCACTTGTCATTCTTTTAAAAAATCTTAAATTATTTTTCCTCCAAAAAGGTATTATAGTAATTTAAACAATCAAACTAATTATTTCTCTTATTAGAACTTAATTTTATATTAATTGTTATATGTCTCTCTCTTATTCAGATTTTTTAAAATCAAAGTATCATTTTAAAACTAGATTTTATCAAGCAAATTAAAATTCACATCTTTTTATTAAAATATAAATAATAAAAAAGTTATATAATGTAAAATTTTCTAAAACACTAAACCTTTTTAAAACAAAATATATTTTAAATCGGTCATTTATTAAAAAATTATAAAAAATTGAAATTTTATAATAATAGTCTTATTAAATCAACCAAAATAAATACATACCAGAGCTTTTAATAAACAAGATTTTATATAAAATAATTTTTATAAAATCTTAAAATGAAAATTTAAAAATAAAACTATTTAGATAAGAGAGTTAAAAAAATAGTATAATTGTTTTAGTTTTTGAACTATTACGTATATATAATTTTAATTACATTTTATATTAAAATATTATACTGTAATTTTTTGTGTTTATTACTAACTATAATTTGTTTATTAAATGAGTTTCAAGATTATTAATCTATCTAGTTGTCTATCTATTTATCTATAATTAAGAAAAATTAAGATAAGACATGACACAATTGTAACTCTCGTCATACTAAATTTCCGATTTTTCTCTATTATTAATGATAATATTGAATACGAATAATATTACTCATACGTTTTCAAACTAAATATATATAATTTAATAAATAAAAACCTGTTTTTAATTAAAAGCATAGTTTTTAAAAACAAAATTTTATAAAATACAGAGTATAATGAGCTTTCTTAGAGAAAATTTATTTTTCTTAAAACAAAATATTTAAAAACCATAATTATTTTATAAAACAATTTTTTTTAAAATATTTTTTATTTATTTACTTAAACTATTATTTATACGTAATTATAATTATATTTTATCTTCAAACATGGTTTGATTAATTCATAAAATTTTATTACTAATTATTTAATATTTTATTTATTCAACCTGTGTAATACACGAGGTACTAATCTAGTGATTAATATAAACAAGTCTTAGCTAGATCCGAGTCCAAGCTTGTAAATGACTCATGAGTTGAAGTCGAGCTTAATCATATTTGCACTCGAATCGACTCATTTTCATTCTATCTACAACTCTGTCATGCAATAAATGAAACAAAAAGTGGATTGATTTTATGTAAATCAGTAATAAAATACATAAAGAAATCATAAAAATAATTTTCTTTTTTTTTTAATTTGCAATTTACACTTTGCAAATGTTGAGTATTTGCAATTTCACTATGAATTGACGAGGAATATGCGAAAAGAGACAAACAGATATTTGCGAGATTAGATGCGAGCAAGGAGCGAGATCTAAGTGAGTGGTGGACCTCGCAAGATGACCACACAAACATGTCAGTTCGAGTTCATTATTTTTCTCCTTTCAACATTTTTATAGTTAGCATTATGAAGTTATACAATGTCCAACACTGATAAAAGATTATTTCTTAACGATAAGCCATGTGTTATGACTTCACAAGTGCAAGTTACTGCCATCTCAACTGCTAACAGTGAGGAACGCCTCCCTCGAGGTGTTGGAAGGGGCGTACTCATAAGCGTGAGGCAAGAGTTTTTCATTTTATTTATTAATTGCTCACGAGTGCAACTTAGGCAAGAGTTTTGTTTATTTTATTTATTTATTAACTTCTTTTAGTTTTAACTTATCCCTAATCTATTAGTTAACTATGTCCTACATTCACACAAAGATTGTTCACATAACAATGGCTTATCAAATGGATTAACATTTTTTTATTATGTCTTGAAATTATGTATTGTGATATTAAGGGGTTGTTTGGACAATCTGAATAAGCTTTTTAATGGTTCAGATGTCTGAATAGTTCAACATTTAATAATTAAGAATGTATGTTTCACGAACAAATGTTTGAATGGTTCAGTATTATACTAATGTTGAATGGTTAAGAGGTCTGATACTAAATGATTATGAACTCTTATTTGAATTGGTCAAACATTTGTTTTTTAAATAGTTAAACGATATACTAGCTCTGAATAGTTCAGACCTTTTAATGGTTCAACACTTAATGATTCAGACCTCTTAAGGGTCGTTTGGTTCATAGAATATTTTGCAAAGGAATTGAAATAGGAATTGAAATTGAAATCTTGTTAAAATTAATAACGTCTTTGGTTGGTCAATTTTGAATGAAATTGGAATTTTAATTTTGAACATTCCATTGGATTGTTAAACATTCCATTGGTAAATTGAATGAATGTGGATTCCAATGAAAGAGGGAAAATTTTCCAATTCCAATTTCATCCGTTGACCAACCAAACAAGATTTCGAATGAAAATTTTTTAATTCCAATTCCAATCGTAATTCATGAGAATTCTATTAACCAAACGAAACCTTATTGGTTTAACACTTAATCATTAGAAATTACCTAACTGCCCCTAAGTTATCCATCAATGAACATATATTACATAATGTACTAACACTTGGCAAATCAGCTCAACATAAAAATTACTTACTAATACATTTTAGTGACTAACGAAATTCAACACAAAACTTATATATATTAGCAGTCGGTATGAGTTATCTAGACACTATACTAAGAAGTTAATACAATGTACGCTAGTTCTAAATATCATTCGAACTACATAGCTTATTTTGTCTTCACTATTTTTAATTATTGAAATATGGGTAACGATTATTATATGTGAGAAACACTTGTTTTTTTGAATGTAAACAAGTGAGTAGTTAATTTCCCATCAATTTCATTGATCATGATGGGTAGCTTTTCTTCCAACTCATTGCATCACTAACAATTTTGGATACGCCCCATTCGCAAAATGTCTTCATTTCTCATTTTAAAATATTCCAAATGCTTGACTCTCTTTCCCCTTCTTCCATTTCTTAGTTTTGTTTTTTTTGGTTGACTCAGTCACATCATTAGTTCATTACAGTCCAGAAGTTTATTATAAATACATATTTATGATAGAAAGTGACATCCTCATTCTCTAAATCTCCATATTGAGCGTTAGTTTTCCATTTACAACATCAATATTAATGGTTCCTATTGGTAAAATGATATTGTCATATGCGACTTTATGGAAACTTCTAGCACGTTTTTGTATTTGTTGTTGTATGAAAGGGTCAAACTAAATGTACTCGTATATATTCGTAACAAATTTTATTAAACTTATGTATGACACGAATTTGATATATATAATATTAAATATAATAAAATTTTATTAATTATAAACGATATATAAGATATAATATGATTGAAATCTTTTTTATTATTTACAGAATGAAACATACAAACATTTATTTAATTTTTTTACAACTTTTGTTATTATAAATCTTAATTTTAATTATTTTTTATAGAAATTTTACTTATGAAGACATCAATTTTAAATTATTTCGTATTTTTAAAAAAGTCTGATGTTTTAAAAAAAGTCCTCAATTATAAAAATTTATTTTTTAGAAATAACATTAATTAAAATATATTTTTTCTTAATATATTAAAAAACTATCTTAATCTAAAAAGAATTAAATAATATTCTTAATATTTAATATGTTTATTTCATAAGAGAGATGAACGGGTAAACTTTAGTAAGAAATAATGTGATATTGACACATTACTTATTAGTTACCATTTTATTAGAGTACTAATTTATATACTTGTACGTAAGGCTGTTCAAATAGCTTGGCGCTCGAAACTCGCTCGAACTCATTCGAAAAAAGCTCGGATTTTTGCTCGTTCGGATTTTGGGCCGGTTGTAAACGAACTGAGCGGCTCGGTTTGGTTTGAAAACAAATCAAGCACAGGCAAAGGTATGCTTGCTCGTCGCTCGCTCGGTTTCGCTTGAATTAATTTTTAATATAGTTTTTATATATTATATATTTGTTAATCTATCTAGTTATTTACCACTTACCACTATTTTAATTATTTAGTAAAAAAATCAACGACCCTAAATGTAAAGTTTTGATTCTCTAATCAAATCATCACTTCACATTTCAAAATCCTTTAACCATTCCACTCATCACCACTTTCTAGCCGTCCCCCGTATCCCCCCACCTCCCTACCGAATGCCGAGGCACTGACCTCCGGCACTCAGACATGTAACCCCCCGTCCTCCAGCACTCTAACATGCGATCTTGACTTTCGGAAATCTGACCTACAATAGTCTGATCACGCATCCCACCTTCGACAATCCGCCTCCAAAGTTCGAAGTCTAACCTTCTTCGAAGCCCGACATTGTTCAGTTGCTCTTAGTCGCGATATCTTGAGGTTAGATTTTTTTTAAATAATTTGGTTTTTAAAGAACATTTGCACAAGCATTGGTGAAAATACTACGGTTGGAACTTGAAAGTTGAAACTTTTGAATAAATTATTAGTTTTGCTTTAAAATTATAACACAAAACCAAACAAAACCAAGCAAAACCGAGCGAAACCAAGCGCTCGGTTTAAAACCAAACTGAGTTCGAGCATGAAGTTTGCTCTCGAAATTGTAAATTCGAACCGAACCGAGTTTGAGTGGAGCTGCGTACAATTTGTTTCGGTTTTGAACAACCCTGCTTGTACATTAAATGAGTTGAAATAATGAACAACATATTCGAAAACATAAAATTGTGAATATGAGATTGTAAGGTACTAAAACATATTTAGATTTGAGAAGATATATTCGTGATGCACAATAAAATAGAGATGTATATGAGCAGGGCCGGCTCAACCGTTAAGGGGGCCTAAAGCGAAACAAACTGTTGGGGCCTTCTTCCAAATATCATATTTAAAAACCCTCCTCCTTTATCCGGAATTGTGACCGGTAATATAAACAACAACGTTTATAGTTTGGTGGAGTTAAATTTTTTTTATGTATATGAAAATGTTTAAAGAAAATTTATTTTTTTAGCTTTACGGGAGGCAAACTCTTTAATAAATATGTCGAATCAAATCCTTTTAAAAACTTATTTTCAATTGATAAAGTAGTTAATCCGTTTAATCTTTCTTGTGACATCGTAGACCTTAACTAAAGCTTCTATTTTCGAACTTGATTTGACATAATAAGCAAATAAGTATAAATTAAATAGATTCAAGAATTTAATTTCTAAAATATAAACCAAGTTTAAATCACAGCAATCAACTAATCAATTATAAGTAACTAATTTCTTATTTTTAAACCAAATAGCTTCTTATTTCAGGATCACTATAAGATTCAAGATTTGATATCTAATAATCTAAACCAAATTTAATACAAAAGCAATTACAATTAAGATTCAAGAAATTAGTAGTCAAGAACTCAATACCAAAAAATCCAAGATTCAGAAACAATTCGCCAAGATTCAAGAAGTTAAAAATCAATAACTCGTATAGGATAGATTTATAGGCATATGATGATTAGAATCCAAAATCGCAGGGGCTAATGGGCAATCCACAGTAGATTCACAAAGGCCAGAGCCGTCACCGAACCAAAGCGAGTATACGACTTCAAGGTCGACCAAACCTTAGATCGATTGGGACTTGAGTGAAATTAAAATTAGTTATTGATGATTGATGATGAATCGCAAATGGTTAATCGCACGGAAGATGAATTTCAAATTCGGAGACGATGAAGATGAATCGAGATGAATCACGCAACGACATAGAAGAGATGAGTAATGATAAGCAGGCCTGCTCATTGTTGATGATGGTTGATTGATTGACGTTTCGTTGCTCAAGAACTCAAGAAGAGGCGTCAAGTAAAGAGGCAATAATAATGCTCGACTTCTTGCCTTCTTACTGCTGCTTCCATGGTAGACTGTCGACATTTATAATTTCAAAAAGATAAGAACCCTGTAACAACTCATAAGGCCATAAGGGTTTTGTTTTGAATAACATTTTAAAATTTAAAATCCATAATCATACTTCGTAACACAAATGTTTAAATACATATCAAACAAAAGCCCAAAAATAATACATATATAAAACAAATTAAAATTTGAGGGCCCTAAGAAAATGGGGGCCTAAAGCCATTGCTTTAGGGCTCTACCCATTGGGCTATCCTTGTATATGAGTAATCGTTCATTATATTTGAATTCATGAGTATTTGATATTTTTAAAAGAGCTAATTACACAGATGGCCCCCGTAGTTTAGTTAAAACTATGGATTTGGTCACTACAATTTATACTTTACTATATATTCCCCAACTAACTACTTCACTTTCACAAATGCCCCCAGTATCATATAAGATTACTATTTTGCCCTTTCTTGAAGTTACACTTTACCATTTTTTTCACTAAATACTATTGATCTACGTCTATTCTAAAAATTACGGTCTTCCCGGATTGTAGGAAACAACAATTCTTCACTAGCCAATAATATAAAAATCAGTGGAAAACAATAATAAATTGTTTGATTTCAAGAGCGAAATGAAAATCACGAACACAAAATTTATCGAAAATCGGTGACCACAGATAAAAGATATGAATGATAAAAGCATTGACAACCTATTTATCATCCTAATTTATATAAATTATATTAAAAATAATTTCTCTACTTTTCAATTAAATAATACTTTTTATACATTTATTATTATTATTTTTATTCTTCACTCACAATCATTTAAAATAGGAATATTTCCCCTTCCTAATACCTTAAATTACATATTTCACCAAGGAATGAAATTAATTACATATTTCCTCTTCCTAAAACACATATATTACATATGTATTCATTTTATTAAAATTATGACTATTTTATCTTGTTTTTACTATGAGATATTTACATATTAATGTTTCATTGTTATGATTGTTGAACCTTTGATAATTGTGTTTTGTGTTTGGAGATATAACTTGGATTACGATGATTATTGTTTTGAAATGAACTTTTGTATCTGGAGTTATAATTATATAGTTTTTATTCATATAGAAAACTCAAACTTGAGAAAATAGGTGTTTGATGTTCTTAAGAAAAGAAATACGTAAAAATAACTTAGTAAAATTATGGATACAATAACCATTCAATAACTAATTTTAATAAAATGGGTAAATATGTAATATATATGTTTTTAGAAAGGGAAAATATGTAATTAAGTTTTTAACTTGTGTAAATATGTAATTAAAGAGTTTAAGAAGGGGAAATATGTAAATGCCCCTTTAAAATATAAAATAAATTACTATTTTGGCCCTTAAGGTTAGGGCCATTTAACCCTATCAATCAAAAATGAATCTTTTAAAATATCAACCCCTAACGTTCATAACTGTTTTGACACCTGTCACTAATTCTGTTAAGTGTAAGGACATTTTGATCATTTTCAACTTAATGATTGTTTATGTAAATTTTAAAGCTTTAGGTTATTTATGAACAATTTTTTTTTAAAAAATACAGATTGAATAGTAAAATTTTTCTATATTTTACTCACAATCACTTATAACTATACCATATAATATAAGTATAATCAGTGGCGGAGCTT
>BJCM01241671.1:0-15798 GCA_018326385.1 Flaveria bidentis | reverse complement strand
CATACGGCTTTTGATGCTCGGCCTTCACCTGTAGACAAGTAAGGCACTTACTCACATACTCCACCACATCACGCTTCATGCCCGGCCACCAATAATCTTTCTTCATTTCTTGGTACATCTTTGTAGCACCGGGATGAATAGAGTATCGAGTCTTATGAGCTTCATCCATAATCTTCAACAGTAGATCCCCAAAACGAGGAATCCACACCCGTCCAAATCGGGTTTTAACACCAAGTGTGCTTTCACCCAATTCCCCAACCAGACCTCTCATCCTTTCCAAGTTAAGATGATCTTCTTTCAATGCCTCATCTTGAAACTCTTTGACTTGCTTCATCACGTCAGAGGTCATGATTAGTTGATACGCTTTTACCCGAATCGGCTCGGGCCTCTCTTTTCGGCTAAGGGCATCCGCCACCACGTTGGCTTTGCCCGGATGGTAGTGGATCTTGCAATCATAGTCTTTTATGAGTTCCAACCATCTTATCTACCTCATGTTCAGGTCCTTCTGCTCAAAGAAGTACTTTAAGCTTTTGTGGTTAGTAAATATGGTGCACTTCGTCCCGTAGAGATAGTGGCTCCAAATCTTTAACGCAAAGACCACGGCTGCTAGCTCCAAGTCATGAGTAGGATAATTGACCTCATGAACCTTCAACTATCAGGATTCATAAACTATAACCTTCCCTCTTTTCATTAACACGCACCCCAACCCCGAGTAGGAAGCATCAGAATAAACCACTAGATCTTCACTTCCATCGGGTAATGACAGAATAGGAGCTTGAGTCAACCTCGTCTTCAATTCTTCGAATGCCTTCTCTTGAGTTTGACCACATACAAACTTCATATCTTTCCGAGTCAACTTGGTTAGTGGATAAGCGATCTTGGAAAAGTCTTCGATGAATCTTCTGTAGTAGCCCGCCAAACCCAAGAAACTACGAATCTCGGATGGCATCTTTGGAGACTTCCATTGCATCACTACCTCCACCTTAGCCGGGTCCACCATAATCCCGTCAGGATTTACTACATGACCCAAGAACTGAACTTCGCGCAACCAGAACGTGAACTTGGAGAATTTAGCATACAACTTTTCCCTCCTCAACGTCTCTAGAACCTCCCGAATGTGACCAGCATGCTCAATCTCACTCTTCGAATAAATCAGGATATCATCAATAAACACGATCACTGATTTATCCAACATTGGCTGACACACTCGATTCATCAAGTTCATAAAAGCAGTTGGCGCATTGGTCAAACCAAAAGACATAACGAGGAACTCATAGTGACCATACCGCATGCGGAAAGCTGTTTTAAGGATATCTTGCTCCTTCACCTTCAACTGATGGTAGCCCGACCGAAGATCTATCCTTGAAAACCAACTGGCCCCTTGAAGCTGATCAAACAAATCATCAAAACGGGTATCAATTCTTCACTGTCAACTTGTTTAGCTGTCAGTAGTCAATACACATCCTCATGCTACCGTCCTTCTTCTTCACAAATAAGACTGGAGCACCCCAAGGAGAGATACTCGGCCGAATAAACCCCTTGTCGAGCAACTCCTATAGTTGTTCCATCAACTCCTTCATCTCTGTCGGAGCTAACCGATACGGTGCCTTTGCAACAGGTTGGACACCCGGTATCAAGTCAATCTGGAACTCGATCTCACGGTCAGGTGGGACTCCTGGTAAGTCTTCTGGGAACACGTCTGAAAAGTCACACACAACCGGTACATCGGATAGTTATGGTGTTGGGGTATCCATATCCTTTACATAAGCCAAGTAGGCGCTACACCCACGCCTCATACACTTTCCCGCCACCGCTATTGAAATCACCTTCGGAATCGTAGTAACCCGATCACCATAAACCGTCACCGAACTACCATCGGGCACTGTCAAATGAATCATCTTTTTGCGACACACAATGTTCCCCTCGGAGTCTGCCAACCAATCCATCCAAAGAACCAAATCAAAACCACCCAAGGTCATCATGAACGGTCTAACGGGAAACTTATGACCTTCTACTTCCACATCACAGTTCTCTATCATCTCCGAAATCCTGGTAGACTTACCTATGGCAGTTTCTACCTCAAAGGATGCATCAACACGTCTACTACTAACAGCCAGCTTAGCACAAAAAGTAGCAGAAAGAAAACTTTTACTAGCACCAGAATCGAACAACACAGAAGCTAAAGTTTGGTTTACTAGAAAAGTACCGGACACAACATCAAGGTTTGTCCTAGCTTCCACCAATGTCATAGTGAATGCCCTGGCGCTAGCCCTCGGTCCTTCACCTCCCGTCTTCTTCGCCCGGCTACCCTCGGCTTGGACTATGTTGTCCCACCAACACAGAGTCGAGTCCACAAAAGAGTGGGTAGTGAACTTCACTTTTTGGTCCTCCCGGCACTCGCTGATATCAAGAACAGCCTCCATTTCCCTCACCCACCGGTGAGCAGCAGCAGCAGTGCCGTTACCGTCAAAAGTAGGGGGCTTGCATCTCATAAACGCCCCATAATTACAGCCTCGTGCCCCCTCCTACACAGGCTCTTCTTCTTCCTCCTCATCATTAGTTAGAACCGTTTCAGGCTCTGGATGTTCCCGTTCTCCTGAGGACCTACTCTTCTCTTTCCTTTACCCTTCCCGTACCGCCTTAATCATTTCGGTCACCACAGACGGTAAGATTGTCTGCATGACCTGATGCACCTCTTCAACTACCGCTTTTTCACCGAGGCCCTCAGGTTTGCACTCTCATCACCACCCTCCGGATGAGGGGTCTCGGGTTCCTCATGAACCACCTTTTCAACTCTGGGTCTCCTCTCTTAGGTTGCGGTTCAGCACCGTGACCTCCATCACATGAAGCTTTCGAAGATCTAGCGCCAGCCATTCACACGCACACTGAAAGATTCAAACACCAACACGGTCATTCAAGGGAACAGCTCAGGTTATGTCAAGTACTTTACTTTCATTAAAAACCGTTCGTTACTTCTGGATGATCACACATCATACGTACACATAGATAATATCATTATTATTTTCTTCATTCGTTCATTCATCTTTACATATTTTCTTACGCATCTGATATCTTCAGTACACATACGTACACATAGATAATATCATTATTATTTCTTCATTCGTTCATTCATCTTTACATATTTTCTTACGCATCTGATATCTTCATTCGTTCATTCATCTTTACTTAAACTGAAGATCTACCGCCAGCCATTCATACCCCAAGCATTACTTGTCCTGACTACATCAGTATTTAAATCTACATATAATACATAACCACATACCATGCGCACATAATACTGGTTAACATTACAAAAATACCTGATGGCATCGCAGCTACTCAGATTGGCATCCCATTCCCTTTCCGTCCCATTTTCAGTTTAAGTTAAGGTTCATTTTGAAAATTTACCCATTTCACTAAAACCTTAGCTCTGATACCAACTTGTAAGGCCCCGTTCCCGGAACGCTTACAGCTGGTAAATCATTACACTTAAAACATATAACTTACATTTAATCATTCATAAAACATTGCAGCGGAAACATAAAAATAACTTTTCGTATCATTACAAATGCTTTTGCAAGTTAATACAAGCGTTCATTTCAAAACATCATTCGTTTGCATTACAATGCAAAAACATTAACAAAAGAATGCCATCCAAATTCTGAGTAGCCGCCCCGTGCCATCCTCAGCAATCCTTACCTGCCAACTAGAAACACATAAAAGTCAGCATTGCTGAGTGAGTTCTAGTTTTATAATAAAACATACTTTACTTTCATTAAAAACCGTTCGTTACTTCTGGATGATCACACATCATACGTACACATAGATAATATCATTATTATTTTCTTCATTCGTTCATTCATCTTTACATATTTTCTTACGCATCTGATATCTTCCGTACCAATACCATGTGCTACACCCCAAACTATATGGCTACTGGGCCGAACTCTATAAATAGACAGCTAAACATGGTGCCACAGTATAAGGGGTAAGCGGTAGAGGTTCTATACAAATGGTCAATCACAAAGAAAGACCCCGATGTGCATCCTCCCGGGGTAGCGAACCCACACACCGTTGGGCTAACACCTTATAATTGGCGTGTCCCGATATCCAATGCTTGAAAGACTTTCATTACTTTCATTATTCGTTAATGCACACATTCATCATGTTCCACTTTTCATTATCTTCCATTTTACGTTACATAATACTTTCATTTCATTCATTAACATAGCATATAAAGCCACAGGAAAGATAAACACACATCATAACAAGGAACACAACATATACAGGCATCACATCATACAGGGCAACATTAAACATAACATGCATCATGCATAGACATGCAACATCATCATCATGCCCAACATAACCTCTAAGGCCTCTACCATCACCTTACATGAACTTACGGAAACTTCTACGTCAATACTTACATCTGCACTTTCCCCGAAAGTCAGAAGTCAAACTACGCTTCTCCTTGGGTGCAACAGCCCTATTCGGGTGTATGGACACCCTTCAGTCGCATGACCTACGTGCGACTGAACATCATGCGAATAGACCAATGTGGATGAGTCCTTATGCGAATGGACCCTCAGTCGCATGGCTCCCCATGCGACTGGCCCTCGGTTACACAAATGAACCTCAATCCCACCTCATTTGGTTGTATGGCCTCCATTCGGTCGCCTAGCCCTAGCTGATGCAGAATGCAGTTCATCCTGAACCCAATCTGCCATTATCGACCTCCAAGCTCATCCAAACTTATTCTAAGCCCAAATCAACCATCCTAAACCTTAGTAATGTATACCTAAACACCATTCAAGCACACACAAGCTCAAACACACGACCCAAACGAATCATACACACACATACACATACACAAACGGGTCATACACACCCACACATAAAAACCTGATTTTCAGATGTACTCCAGCCCCAAATCAATCAAATACGTGTAAAAGAGGGGTCCTAGAACTCACACAAACGACCACAACGAGAAGAGCTTCGATTTGACTCGCTTCTCGATGATTTTGCTCACTCGAATCAACCCGAACTAACTTTACTCCATTTTCTCTTCTTTCTCTCTTCTCCTCTTTTGTTTGCTGAAATGTGAGTGTGGGGAGAGGGTAATGGCTGCCCTCTCCCTAAAAATAACACCACATACCCAACTTTCTCTCATTGGCGAGTTTGGTCTCTCGACTTTGGACTTTATTTCTTTTTCTTCATTCGTCGGCTTCAAAATAAATAAATAACCGGGTGTTGTTGTTGTTGTTATTGTTGTTGTTGTTGTTGTTGTTGTTGTTGTTGTTGTTGTTTGTTGTTGTTGTTTGTTGTAGTAGTTGTTGTAGTTGTTGTTTTTGTTGTTGTTGTTGTTGTTGTTGTTTTTGTTGTTTTTGTTGTTGTTGTTTTTGTTGTTGCTGCTGCTGCTGCTATTATTCTTGTTGTTGTTATTGTTATTGTTATTATAATATAATTATTATTATTATTATTTGTAGTAGTATTACTATTATTATTTTTATTATTATTATTATTATTATTATTATTATTATTATTATTATTATTATTATTATTATTGATTTCAGAACATCAAAACTATTATTACTAGTTTTATTATTAGTATTATTATAGACTTACATCATATTATAAGTTTTGTAATACATCAAAACATCTCTAGTTGGACCACTCTAACCAATTGCTTTAAGATCTATTTTTTATTTAATGAAAACTAACCGTCTTTGTTTCTTCCATTATTCTCTAAGGGCGCATGGTTAAATTTTTGAAAACCCAAACATTTCTTGCCTTCCACATACTCCATAACATCGTTTTTAGAATGACTTCAACCATCTTACGTTGTGGACCATTTCTATGGTCATATGATGTTAATTTCATTAGCACCTCCAAAGGACTAAAAGGATTCAGTGGGCAGTATTCTCAACCACATACCCACCTGTGCCTAAACTTCTATTGAAATACGCAACAAACAAGTATATATTCAACATCTTCCTCATACGTAGTGAAGATTGTCATGACTCCACCTGAACTTTTCTTGATTAGTGTGAAATGTGTATATATTTTTTATAAGAATTTTTCTCACATATTCAGTTTTAAACATATTTTACTTATAATAAACTATAGACAAAAATGATAAGTGTACCTGTCGTTTAGTAATATAGTATTAGTAAGAACCATGTATCAATTCGTGAACATACTCAGCCTACTCAACAATTTTTATATTTAACTATCAGATTTAGTTTTGTTTTGGGAAAATGGTATGATTCATTAATATAACCAAAATTTTAGAGTTTTTTAAACGATAATTAATATAAAAATAAATAAAATTGAGAATTTGGGTTTTAAAACAGGAGATAAAGATTATCATCCTAATTAGATTATACTTATGTAACTATGATAAATATCGTGGTATGATTAAAAATACAAGTTTAAATAGTTATGTTAATGTATATAAACGTGACCAATGCGGATTACTCGTCTATCAGGTCCGTAGTGACAAGGGACACCAACATCGAGTAGCTTACAATGTTGATCAATCCAAGCCACTAGGAATGTAGGTAGATATTGTGTAAGCTTTCAACATATGAATTCTGAAAACATAACTCAATATTAGAAAGAGATTTGATAAAGTTCCTTTTTAACATACCATTAAATTAAAAAAATACCACAACAATTACTATACAGTTCTCAAACTAATAAAAAGAAACCCGCAAATGATTAGAAAGCTAAAGTTATATGATTTCTAATAACCATGTCTAGTTCATTAGCCATGGATTTGTTTTAAAAACAGGCTTTGTGAATAAAAGCTAGTTTGTATGTTTTTCAACATTGTATGGCATTCACAATTACAAACCATACCTTTATAACTTCCAGTTCAATTGTAGATGTTACCCAATTAAAGTTTACCAAGATTACAATAACATTAATATAACATAAGTGACACTATTAGTTCATCATAAATTACATAAGTTTCATCCAATTTGGATGATAATGAGAGTTTAGGTCATTGCGAACTTGAAAATAACAAAAAATAACATAGAATATAGATATGAAATCATCGGTGAAATAGAACAATCAAGCCAGTGATTCACAATAGATGATATTTAGACAATCCCAAGTTTCTTCCAAGTGTTGTATGCACTTCCCGAGCCTCCCAAAGGTCTTCAAGATTTGATTCCTGAGAGAATTTAACAAGGTAACCCTCCACCAAAAGCTCCTTTTAAAGTTGCAAATAAGCTCCTATTTTATAGGTTTTTCTGTAGTGTTTTACCAAAGTATAGTATTGAATTAATAAAATGTTTGAA
This sequence comes from Flaveria bidentis, assembly GCA_018326385.1. NCBI lineage: Eukaryota > Viridiplantae > Streptophyta > Magnoliopsida > Asterales > Asteraceae > Flaveria > Flaveria bidentis. The sequence continues at coordinate 8,488 of BJCM01241671.1, read as the reverse complement.
TTATTAAGTGTTGAACTATTAATAGGTTTGAATCATTAATAGTTAAGTTATCGTTAATATTTAAGATCAAATATTTGACCAATTCAGAAAAAGGTCTTAACCATTCAGCATTAGACCTTTTAATTATTTAACAATTCAAACCATTAAATGTTAAACTATTCAAACCATACATTAAAAGGTTGCCAGCCCCTAGATTAAGGTTTGTTTTTAAAACTTTGTTTTCTAGTATATTTTGGCAGGTTGCTAAGACGTACAATAAACTGAATACGATGTGGACAACACATAGTGGACTATCTTGTACGTTTCTTATAAACTTACTTCTTTATATATTATCCAACCTACCCTTTAGTTTTTACCATATTTACTATGAAATTAATATTATATTAAGGTGATCGAGGATATAATATACAAGTGGTTCTAGTAAGTAGTAACTGAATAAATCAATTCACAAAGTTCAGCATGTTCTTCTGAACTTGTAAGAGAAATAAATTGCACCAAACAACCATATCATGACCTCAGATTTAGAAACAATTGTAACATAGGAAGTAATGTTCTAGGCATTGAAAGCTTAAGCCTTCCAATCGTTTCTTTTGAAGGGCCTCAACTGATAAACGTATATATAGGAAGGTTAGATTGGCGTATGTGGCTAGATAATAGGCATGGTTGGATGATTGTTGAAGTAGGTTCAGTAGGTTTTGCAATAGGTGAGGGTAAGATTGTAGGGGGTTAAAATTGTGTGGGCTTGTGGGTAGCGAACGAGGAGTATACAAGTAATGGAATTGGCATCGGCTATGTTGGCTATCTTGTCTTTAATGAGCTTAGCCAAACCACTAGTTTGTTGCAAAGTAGATAACCAACAAGGCTACTTATTGAAGAACCGAAACATACAAAAAGTAAATAGTTATCGGCTTGAAAAAGCCAATCAATTAGTTTTCAGCCATCAAACATAGGTAGGGTATTTTCGATGTTCAAGGGATGTTAAGGGTCAGGGCTAGTGGTGGGGGTGGGGGTGGTAGCGTATTGTTGGTGGGAATAGCCAAAAATAAAAATTAGGTATCAAAGTTTTTGTTGTTTGGCGTAGTGGGTGAAATGATTGATGCTTGTAGGGCTTCATATTATAATTTTAACTAGGCGGTTACTCAAACAATGTATTCATCATTTTTGTTTAACACATGATCTGTTCTTTCACCAAAGGCCTGACAACCTCATTAGGGTTAGGGATTTTGTTGGATGACTATGATTTTTCTTGATAAACACGAAACCCTAATTTTGATATGTTAAAACAAAGCAACATGTGGTGTGAACAAAAAATAATGATACGTCACATACAAGTCCATGTACACTTAAGTTATTACGTATACTTGTTTATCTAAAATCAAGTAACTAAACATTCATATACTACAAGACTATGTAATCAAGTTATTCATTATAAGAAGATCAAGATGTGATAAAAAATCAATAAGAAATATGAATGATCAACGTTAATTAAAAACTTGTATAAAGACTAACGCTAAATCAACATGTTATAAGTGAATGATGATCAAGGTTTCATGACAAAGTCAACAATAACACGATACGGCGAACAATAAATGTAATATGATACGAGCATGAGAAAGATAAGAAAAACCACTAACTAAATGATTATAAGATTTATAAAAATATAATTTTTTTAAATAAAATTCATTTCCTTAAATCAATTTACAAGTCTTAACATAAAAGTTTTCCGATTCAGTTTCTACACTTAATAAATAAGTTTGTAACTAGATTAAGCCACACGTTGCAACGGATGACGTCAAACTATGTTAAATAGAACCAATATCACATCATCGTTAGTGACCACCAACACCGGAAAAACTCATTTAAAAAATAAGAATGACAAAAACAAAACCAAATGAAAAATAGGTGTAAAATGTTGAACAACATACGTAAAACGTAGAACATTAAAAATAATAACTAAGTCCATCTAGGACTCGCATGTTACACTGAGTACGTTAAATATGAAAAAATAGGCGTAACAAAATTGAACCATACGCGCACGTTACGACATGTTAAGTTTCAAATTTTAGATCGAAATGTAAAAACAAAAAAATTATAAAAAATGAAATGTATAAGAGACAAAAGTTGGTAGTAAAAATTATTTGGGATTAACATTGTAAAAGATATGTATAAATATTGAGTTTAGAATAAAAAAATAAAAGAATTAAATAATTATACTACATGCATAAATATAAATATGTATACATATAATTTTGTGATTAAAATATATAAAATATGTGTCTTTTTTTTTCTTCTAACAATGTACTTCATTATTCACTTAGTGAAGTGTTACTATTAGATTGTAGTTTCCTTCATTATAGTTTACTAGGTTATAAACCCGTGTAATACACGGGATTATATACTAAAAAAATATAATTTTTTGTTATGTACAAAAAGTTCATGTAACTAAAGTATTTTTATATGTATTACACTAAAAAAAGTAAGTACGAATGTACAATCTATAAATACATATTTGTAGACAACGTCCGTTGTTTAGCTTGTACTTTTATTGCTTTTATCTACTATTAATAGTTTGAGTCCATATCTACTGTTTAGCGAGTTTAATGCCACATAGTGAGGCTGAATTTATTATTACCAAGAGAAACATACATAAGTTAGCCTCATTTTAAACCGCAAAGTTGTTGATATGGTGGAAGAAGGAAATTGGAAATGGCCGAATTAGTGAAGGACAAATACTCCTTTTTATTTGAGTCCTCCCTTCCATTCTACAATATGACAGCTTGGATATCATACAGTAGAAGTCTAATGATGGGAAACTTAATCCCAAGTAAAACCATTATAATTAACTTACCAATTATTCCATGATCTTTACTAATTTTATTTTGTCATCAAGTGCAGGTACCAAAAGTTAATTTGACTCGTGATCAACTTATAGAATTCATTTAATTTTTTTTATTAAATTTAAACATGACAAAAACATTCTATTAGGTAAAACTTAAAAGCAATAAGGTATAGATGATATATTTTTACATCAATTTGTAACCTGCCCATAACACGAGTCATCATTTATATAACTATTGTGAGAATACTATTTGCTTAATCGTTCTCATTTTACTTATTATTTTCAATAAAAACTTAATGTAGCTAATCTAATTTCCAACAATAACTTAGATAAATAGTTACCATGCAAAAGATTTACAAAATAATAATAGTTAAAAAACACTTTAACTAAAATTACAGCATCCTTAACGGATGAGCATGACCTAATTTGCATAGTCGCGGTCACATTTGACCTCTAAACTTACAATGATTCAATAAGCAATCCTGAACACGATTCGAGTAAGACTTCCACACCAAAGCTGCTCACCCAAATGTTTTATTGTCGAAATGTTGAATAAATCATTAGCCGCAACAATGTTGTGACTGTTGTTACAGCTAGTATAATGGACTGCAACTGGAATTAATCATTAGTAATATCATATAGTTTTAACATAAAACCCCTTTTTTGAATTAACCTCAACAATAGGATGTGGCGAGCCTCAGTAGCAAGAATTTGTAACCGCATCAACAACATTTACAAGTGTTATTCCAACAAACATTCTAATAAATAATTGATGAAATAGACTTCAATATGTATTCTGTAAAGCCTTTTTAACAGCAACTTTGAGCGGCTAAATAATATTTCTATAGCCATACATAATTATTTATAACTTATCTTATTTTAGTAAGCTGCAAAGTCAAACACAAGAAACTTAGATCAGTGATAAGACTTTTCTACAAACTTGCTAGAACTACAGTTTATGTTTGGTGGCTCTGCACAATACTTGAGCTTTCTCGTTTACTTCTCAGATCAAATCAACAAGTTCTTAAAATCAAATAAAAAATATAAACTTCGTTACAGATGCAACAACTTGTCATCAAAATCAGCTAGTGTGTGCACAATCCCTACTGGACTGGTTAAGCGTTTCTAACCATTAAATTGAAATATAAGAAATAATACTTGCTCGATCCGAAAAGCCAAAATGCAAATCAGACACAAAAGTTGAGTTCCATTGAACAATCTTTGAACACAAAGATAGATGTTGATAGGTAAAGCTTTAATAAAATGGAACCTTTTAGAATCGATAGAGCACCTGAAATCAGAATCAAACAAAATCCAAATCGATGAAGCCACTGAAATCAAAATAGAACCTGGTTAGAATTAAACTAAATGGAAAACAGAAATGGACAACCATAGAAGTTCAAAATAATAATATAAAAAAAGCAAATTTAACCTGGGTTTTGCATTAATCCTCCCCGTTTATGCTTCCATGATGAAAAAATCTTTTGATAAATAAGCGACGATGATGAAATCGAAGTTGCAATATTGAAACGACGTTGCAAATTAGAAATTGATGATGGTGAACCAAAAGGTTGAGGGTTTTACACCAAGAAAAGGAAAAGTTAATCTAGTCGGAATTGATAGATGTGAAATCAAAGCTGCAATATTCAAACGACATTGCAAATAATCTCTATGGAGAAACACACATGGATAGAAATATAGAACGAAAATGGGCACGAGATCTTACCTTAGTCGTTGGCCGCCACGTAAACCTTTATTCACATTCTGTTGAAAGGAACAGACGCCGTAATCACAATGGCCGCCTCACATCACCATCACCGAAACCCTTTTTGCAGCCATCATTCGAAACCCTAGATGGTTACTAGAGCCTCATTTGTTGTCGATGATTTCGTAATCGATGGCTTTTTAGAATTAAGAATTTAAGATATTGAATCCCTTTGACTGTAAATAACAGAATTCCGAGAGAAATGAGAATATGTGGGGATGAAATCAAAATTTTAAAAAGGAAATCTAGGATTTTACGGACTATGTGAAACTATAATCAAGCAATGTCGGGTCAAAAGGAGTCGGGGGTATGCGACCCGCGAGCATATGAAATCTGGGCAAAAGTGTTTGGGCGGGAAATGGCTTGTGAAAATGACTATGGAGATGACATGTGTCTCATAGTGTAAATGTTTATTAGTATAGATTTGTTTTACGTGTTAAATATATCATATTATCAATTGATTTTCTCATTTATTATTAATATTTTTGAACCGGTTAGTAACTTAGTTTAGGGTGGGAGGGGCGCTCCCGTTTTGAGGACGTGACAACCTCCACACATTGATATTTTTTTGTATGGCACAACATTGACACGCCATGCTTCTTCCCATGTTTTCGATCATTGGAAAAAGTCATTACCACTCTCCAGCACCATCGCCTCTGCCACCCCTCTGTGCCATCGAGTTCGTCGGACATCCTCCGACCACCATAAAATGGAGTAATTTAAAACAAAAAATATGTCATGGAGTGATATGAGCAACCCTTCAAACAATGTATTGTAAAATGGTAAAATATGATTTATTAATATATATCATTCGTAGTCTAACATAAAACAAACTCTACATAAAGGAACAAACACAAAACTCACCCTTCCCAAAGCCACAAATGGCCTCCACCACCACCACCACTCCACTTCTATCATCTCCTCCATCCTCCATTAACAACCTGCAACACCACTGGCTACAAAACTCCACCCAAACACTCATCAACCACCTTCAACTAAACACCCACCATCCCATTTGCATCTTCCACCTCCCACACACCCTCACATCCCAAAACCCACACTCCTACACTCCCAACCACACCCCTCTAGGCCCCATTCACCATTTCCATACTCACCTCTACACCAATCAAGAACAACTCAAAATCACCACAGCAAAAACCCTTCTAAATCCCTACAAGATCACACCACAGTCACTCAAAATCATACACCAGAAGATCATTGATCTCGTACCCTTGGTTAGATGCTGTTATGACTTGTACTTTGATGTAAATGATGAATGTTTAGCATGGGTGTTTGTTGTTGATGCATTATTCTTGATTGATGTTTTATCAAAAGTTGCAGATGGAGATCATTTGGAGTGTTGGGAGGATGTTTTCATGGTGGAAAACCAAATCCCACTTGTGATTATTGTTGAGTTACTCAATGCAATTCACCAACACTCAGATGGGGAGTTTGATGATTCGTTTGTTTCGAATCTTTTGGTTAAGTTTTGCGAAAAACGATCGCCTTTAAAGATTAGTGCACCAGAAACTGAACTTGATGTTGTTGAGTTGTGTAATGCTTATCACTTACTCGACTGCATGTATCAGTTGATTGTTAACCATAAATTATCACCCAAAAACCCGTTTCTTCGAGCAAATTTCTTGCTCGATGTGCATCTGGACGACGTTGAACACGCCGTCCAGATGGCCGGGGAGTTATTCCCCGGTGCAAGTGCGTTTCTGCAACCGGTTTTACTAGTGCTGAAACTGCCATGGGATAATATTATTACTTTGATCAACAAGATATTTGGAGAAAACAACACTACAATGGTTGAAATCGATATCCCTTCGGCTTCGAAGCTCTCAAGAATCGGAAAGATTGAATTTTGCTCTACAAATGGAGGGATTCACGATATCGAATTCGACGAGGAGAAACCCTCGATCACTCTCCCTGTGCTTGATTTGAAACCTGATTCAGAAGTTGTGTTGAGGAATTTGGTGGCTTATGAAGAGCTGATGTTCAAGAAAGATAACTTTACAAGTTTTGATTTCACTGAGTATGTGGATTTCATGTGTGGGATCATTGATGGTGTTAAAGATGTAAAGATTCTTCGCGAGAAGAATATTATTATTGGCGATATGAACGATGAGGATGTCGCGAAACTCTTCAATGGGATAACGAAATCGAGTTTGAAAACAGATGGATTAAAGAGATCAGAATTGCAAAAGACGATTGAGAAAGTTAATACGTATTATGGTGGGATCCCTAGGGTTAAAGTTTTTAACTTTATGAAGAAAGTGTTTCTTGCGACGTGGAAGATTATGGTTATCTTGTTTTCGGTTTTGAGTCTAGTTTTGATGATTGTTACGGTTGTGTGTCAAGTATACGATTGTAAGGGTTGTTTTGGGCTCGCTAATGTGAGGTTGGTTTTCCATCTTGCTATCGGCGATAACCAAGTTGTAGATGTTTAGAGTTAAAACGCATTGTAAGATTCATATCACTTGCTCGTTAAGGGTTATCAAAAACATCAGATGTGTTTAAAATTGTAATTGTCCACATTAAATGTAATATATCATGTAACAATGTTACTCTTTCTTAGGTCACAATTACCCTGTTTATGTATATCTAAAATTAAGTTATCATTAACCTAAATAAATTTTGGCTTTTTATAAAGATTAAATGCATTTCTTGTTATTTAAAATTGTGTGTTAAAAGTTGTGTTTATCGAGGAAGACGTTGACAGAATACCCATCGGTTTAAAAGATCTTGTACGTATGATTCGTTTCTGCACATGATGTGGACATTACACTCCAAAATAGTTTACTCGTATTTTCAGTATATGAATGAATATATGGTTTCAGTTGCTCCTACGGGATTTGACAAACTTAAAGAGTCTTTACAATTAATCTTTTATATTTATTTAATTATATTTTTTTTTCAATTAAAAATATATTTTATATATTTATCATTATATGCCGTTAAAAAAATATATTTATCATTATATTTTTTTATCCACATATTAAATAAATTTTGAAGATTGTACCGTATTTATTATAAGAAAACACGATACAATTCTTATAAATTTTCTATATACTTCACTCATAATCATTTCTTATAATATAATATAAAACATGCATAACACACTCACATATATACGGGAAATAGGTTGTGAATGTTCTAAGTCTAATGAAAATTCTTGAAACCCAAAAGACTCTTAATATGAGTTGTTCAGAGCATTCACAACCCATGCCTTATAATTATGTAATTGTGAGTTTTTAAATTATATAAGATGATTTTGATTTTGAAAAAGAAAATGTTTATTTGTAAATTTAAAGATTCAGTGTTTAACCCTTATAAAATTTTAATATTTTTTAAGTGGTTGTAAATGAATGAAAAAGAAAAAATAATGAAAAAATATAAAAGTATATTATTTAATTAAAATGAGAGAGGAAAATTGATGAATTTTAATATAATTATAGAAAAAAAAGAAATTTGTGAATACACTTACAATGTGTTAGCTATTGTAAAATCTTTTCATGAGTGGGAGAAATAGGTTATATCCCCGTAAAATGTATAATACCAGAATTTTTAATAACTCTAATTTTTTTAATAAGATTAACACAGTTGTTTTATGAAAAAAAAATTATGGTTCCATTATTAATGAAAAAAGTGAAATAAAAAAAACACATTTAAAAGAATACGAGTTGGGTTTCTTTACCAAACCTGAATACAATGACACATTTCTTTCAAGGGCGAAGCTTGAACGAAATCGTAGGCAGGGGTGAGAGCGAAATTAATTCTTTAGAGGGGTGAGGGCGAAATTAATTTTTTAGAGGGGTGGGGGCGAACTTGATATTTATTTAAAAATTTACACTATCGAGAAAAAGTTTACACTACCAACG
>BJCM01241670.1:0-12040 GCA_018326385.1 Flaveria bidentis | reverse complement strand
ATATATAGGGGAGGAATCAAATGAGAACTAGTTTTTTTTGTGAGAACTCTAGAAACTAATCTCAACCACTAGTTCTCAATAGCAAAATTGTAATTAACAAAAACATATTTAAAAAATTTATAAATAAAAAAATAACAGAAAAATAAAAAAAATAAAAACACAAAAATGTTCCCCAACTTTCCCTCTTTCATAAAAAATTTTTTAAAAAAAATAAAAAAAATAAAAAAAATCCGTTTTTTAACGAAATTCGTTTTACACATATGTAATATCGGATTTACACATGTGTAAATTCAGTATTACACATGTGTATAACTAGATTTACACATATGTAAACAACGGATGTACGATTTGTTTTAGAAAAGTATATCAATATGGTAGAAGTTGGATAGATAAAAAAATACTGAATTTTATGGTGAATTTTTTTTGAAAAAAATGATGTCGTGAAAAAAAATCACGAACGTTTAAAAAAAAGGGGGAAATGGCATGTGATAAAAAATGAGTAACTGAGATTGGTTCCTAGAGTTTCACAAAAAAGGTGGTTCTCAATTGAACCCTCCCCTATATATATATATATACACACATATATATATATATATACATATATATACACACACACACACATATATATATATACATATATATATATGCAAGTGAGCTCAGAGGCGGTTACAAGCAGTTATGTCAAAAGTGTTTAAGTTAAGGCAAAATTTTTAAGAGTTATTAGGAGAAATGTGAATAGACTGTCTATTACAATAGATGAAGCTTAACAAACAGGTCAATCGACACTTCAAGTGCAAAATGCGCCATCAAAGCGCCACATTACGCCCATCGCCCTCGACCGGAACCCGTGCCTAGACGCAGGCGCGGGTGTGTTGGGTGCTTCGCACACTTGTGCTTGACCTTGGGTGTCCCTCAACATATGTGGGAACACAATCCATTGGAAAGTCTTATAAACTATTTTATAGGTTACACTTCCTCGAATGTGGGACAAAAATTTCTCTTAGTAATTCTACTACTTTTGTGTCTTAACTACACAACTTCGAGCATCAATATCTCATTCATCTTAGCTCCATTTTCGACACGGTTTGGTTTGTTGTGTTCTTCTCACTTAGGAGAACACATATGAAATGGTTTGGTAAGTAAATTGTAACAAATACAACTAACTGTTAATGTCCAAAATGAGCGACAACATATAATTTCACTAAATTTCCAACAATCCCCCACATGAATGGAAATCGGTCTTTGTACTCAAGTATCAAGATATAGTTTCAGTAGTTGAATATTACAGGATAGGTAGATATTTTCTTTGAACCTTCCTTTGTCAAGTATACTTGGCCTCCTAGCGATTAGTGGACATGATGTCTTTGAACTAACCCCTTTTTATGTAGACGTTATTACACTTCACACAAAATTCTCCTTGGTCTGGCTAACCCCTCATTTTTGTGTCCATTATGGTCATGGAACACTAGCCTGGTTCTGCAAGAGCTCTAGGATTAGCACCCCAACAAATCCATTTGAAGTGACCCCACTTCTCTCTCGCATTGGTGACTTTACACAAGTCATTAAAAACCATAGCTTAACCTTCTTTGATATCACTGATTAAAATTTAGGAATGGACTAGGAAATATTCAATTTCCATTTTATGGTTTGGAGTACTCCCCCACAGTGACCTCAGTTCGTATAAATAGGTTGTCCTATTGATCCCAGATCTTGGGATCTCCAATCTTCTAGGATAGGTTTTCCTTCATAAAAAACTTACATCATGGGCTTTAGTCCATACCTCTTGTCGACTTGTATACTAACTCTCCGTTTAAGCCCTTTGTCAATGGATCCGCAATGTTATCCTTTGACTTCACATAGTCAATAGTGATAACTCCAGTTGAGAGTAATTGTCGTATCGTATTGTGCCTACATCTTATATGCCTTGATTTGTCATTATACATTGTACTTTGAGCTCTGCCAATTGCTGATTGGCAATCACAATATATGCAAATAGCCGTTACAGGCTTTGGCCATCCTGGAACATATTCCAAGAACTGAGGTAGCCATTCCGCCTCTTCTCCAGCTTTATCTAAGCGATAAACTCAGATTCCATTATTGATTTGGCTATAACAGTTTGTTTGGATGACTTCCAAGCTATAACCACTCCCCTAAGGATAAACACATAACCACTAGTGGATTCGAAATCTTTTATGTCAAATATCCAGTTTGCATTAGTATATCCTTTCACAAAGCTAGAGGCCATAGTATAGTCCATAGTTCCTTGTGTATCTCAAGTACCTTAAAAGCCTTGTCATGGCCTTCCAATGCTTAAATCTTGGATTGCTAGTGTATCAGCTTAGCCTACTCATAACATATGCAAGGTCTGGTTAGGTACATGTCATGAGATACATGAGAGTGCCAATAATCCTTGAGTACTCCAGTTGAGCAACACCATCTCCTCTATTTTTAGAGAGATGATGAGAGGTATCAACTGGAGTTCAAGTAACACTAGTGTCCTCTGCATTAAAATTTTCAAGGATCTTGTCCATATAATGAGATTGACTTAACACCAGACCATTTTTTGTTCTAATTATCTTTACTCCAAGAATTACATTAGCTAAGCCCATGTCTTTCATGTCGAATCTCGCTTTCAACTTATCTTTTGTAGACCTAATCATGTTATTATCACTTCTAATGATAAGCATGTCATCTACATAAAGGCATAACATCACATAACCCCTTGGTGTATCTTTCACATATACACACTTGTCGCACTCATTGATTTTGAAACCAGAATCAAGCATGGCTTGATCAAACTTTTGGTGCCATTGTTTTGGAGCTTGCTTCAAGCCATACAAAGACTTGACAAGTTTGCATACTTTTCCCTCCTGGCCAGGAGCAAAGAAACCCTGAGGTTTCTCCATATAGATTTCCTCTTCTAAATCCCCAATTAGAAAAGCAGTTTTACATCCATCTGATTTACTTCTAAATTTCGCAAAGCGGCAATTGCAAGCACCAACCTTATTGAGGTTATTCTAGTGACAGGCGAGTTAGTGTCAAAGTAGTCTAGACCTTCCTTTTGTCTATACCCTTTGATCACTAGCCTTGCCTTGTAGTTATCAATTGAGCTATTAGCTTTCATCTTCCTCTTGAATATCCATCGATATCCAAGTGGTTTACAACCAGTTAGAAGATCTACTAGCTCCCAAGTATGATTCTACAAGATAGAATCTATTTTATTTTTAATGATAGAATCTATTTCATTTTTGATGGCTTCTTTCCATTGAGGTCCTTCCGAAGAGGTTACAATTTCTTGGTAGGTTTTAGGCTCACCTTCAACCATATAGGTAAGAAAGTCAGGGCCAAACGACTTTTCAATCCTTTGCCTTTTGCTTCTTCTTAGCTCTACCTATTCAACCTCTGATTGTTCTTTTCCATAAAAAATCTTATCAATCGGTTTTGATGAACTCGCATGATCATGAGATAAAAAAGGAAACACATCTTCAAAGAAAGATGCATTAAATGAATCCATTATCGTGTCTTTATGTATCTCAGGATTCTTCGACTCATGTACAAGAAATCAGTATGCCTTACTATGTGTGAAGTCGCTGGATCGGTAGACATCCGAGCGTGTTCTTTACGGAAGGAAACAAAATCAAAACCAAGAGACAAACGATAACACGAACTATAATAAAATGGTTTTGTTGATAAAACCTAATGATTACAAGCTCGTTACAACATAAGAATCACGACTCTTGGCAAAGGGAGATCGAGCATGATCTCCCCTCTCATTCGGCAGCACCTAGGCCCCCGGGCACAATCCTTCACCTCTCAACACCATGAAACTGGTATTTATAGGCCTCAACCCATATTAGATGTGTCTGGGCTCATTCATGCGATTGGACCACGCGTATGGTTCAATCGTACGACTGGACCATACTTATGGTTCAATCTTACAAATGGCCCAATCGCATCTCTTAGTCGCACGACTGGTCCATTAGCATGGCTCAGTCGTACGACTGGTCCATTAGCATGGCTCAGTCGTACGACTGAGTCTCATTCGTATATGCTCTTGCGAATGACCCAGTTTCATTTGTTTACAGCATATCAGGTGTATTACATTAAGCCTAGACTATTTGTCAAACGACGGACACACTATCTATGACAATATATGCTCCAACAAATTCCCCCTTGGACGTTGCTTGCAAGTAGTAGATAACACCTCTTATAATCTTCAGTCAATCTTTGCTCTGGTTTCCAATAGAATCAAACGAAAAACCATATTATCCAACGTTGCCGATCCGTCAGGTTGCTACAGTATCCCTGAAAATGAAGTTAGGCACAATAGCTTTCGTTTACTTTGTAGAACACCATCATAGCAGCAAGATTCCTCATATGACTGAGTTTTCCAGATAATAACATGAACAGTTTTCCATTGCTTCAATCTTCACACAGGCTAACCTGATTAACATTAACACCTGCGAAAATTCCCCCTCAAATTCAACATATCCCAATATATAGACATTGTGCTCTCTTGGTGTCGTTATACGGTGTATTGTGCAAAAGGTAGAAGGTTCCAATCCACAACTGCAAATCTCAAACAAATCAGCATGCACTCAGATTCATCATCAGAAACCGGCTCACATCATCACTTTCTGATTGCGTCTTCAATTTTTCTATACATGGATTCCCCCTAAGAATGAGATTCCTTTCTATGCGGATAGATATAACTTGATTGGCCCATAAATAGTCAGATGCTCCTGACTACCCCATAAAATCAGCACTAACTACTCATATCTTCTCTTCTTTCTTTCGTGTTCTAACTACATTCACCTATTCTGGAAGTTCGACGAATAATGGGGTATAAATCGAACTTCTTTGACAAAAGAACCTCAGGGTGAATATGCTTTGCTCATCCTCAAATCTATGCAAGAGGCAGTTCCAGACTCTTTTTTTTGGTCTGGAACAAATGCGGATGAGTCAATGCGGATGGCTCATTCGTGCGATTGAACATACGACTGGTCCAGTCGCATGACTGAACATACGACTGGTCCAGTCGTACGAATGGTTCATTAGCATGTTCCAGTCGTACGAATGGTCCATTAGCATGGTCCAGTCGTACGAATGGTCCATTCGCATTGTCCAGTCGCATGAGCGGATCTGCACGCAGATTTTCAGATCAGCAGCCGCCAGGGCTGCTAAAAACCCTAATCTTATGAATTTTACATGAACCGAACCAAAATAGACATCATAAGATTCGAAAGGGTGATAAGAACATGGTTTCGAGTTCGATTTTAACATAGAAACAACACACGTAACAAGATTTGAGAAATACATGAAGAATACGAAGTGGGTTTAACGTCAAAGAACCTGAAATAGATCTAGAAATCAAGAGCTCGGGTTGCTAGAATGATTGTTAGATCATTCCAGCAGTAACCGGATCTGATACCAATTGTGAAGTCGCTGGATCGGTGACATCCGAGCGTGTTCTTGACAGAAGGAAATAAAATCAAAACCAAGAGACAAACGATAGCACGAACTATATTAAAATGGTTTCATTGATAAAACCTAATGATTACAAGATCGTTACAACATAAGAATCACGACTCTTGGCAATGGGAGATCGAGCATGATCTCCCCTCTCATCTGGCAACACCTAGGCCCCCGGGCACAATCCTTCACCTCTATACACCATGAAACTGGTATTTATGGGCCTCAGCCCTTATTAGATGCGACTGGGCCCATTCGTGTGATTGGACCATGCGTATGGTTCAATCGTACGACTGGACCATACTTATGGTTTAGTCTTACGAATGGCCCAATCACATCTCTCAGCCGCACAACTGGTCCATTAGCATGGCTCAGTCGTACGAATGAGTCTCATTCGCATATGCTCCTGCGAATGACCTAGTTTCATGTGTTTACAACATATCAAGTGTATTACATTAAGCCTAGACTATTCGTCAAGCAACGGACACACTATATATGACAATATATGCTCCAACACTTTGTTCGGCATAGCCTATGAATACACAATCCACAATTTTGGGTCCTATCTTTTGAACCTTCAGTGGTGGCACTACCACTTTGACTAAACACCCCCACACTTTCAAGAATTTGTAAGATGGCTTTCTTCCCATCCATAACTCGTAAGGTGTAACATCCTTATTCTTGAAATGAATTTTGTTCAAAAGATAAGTAGCTGATAGAACAGCCTCCCCCCACATATCCTTGCTCATCCCAGAACTTAACAACATGGCATTCATTATTTCTTTAAGGGTATGATTCTTTCGTTATGCAATGCCATTTTGTTGTGGAGAATAAGAAGCAGTATACTTGTGTATTATTTCATTTTGAGCATAGATTTCAGCAAATGATGAAACATATTCACCGCCAAAATCACTCTTTAAAATTTTAATCTTTCTGTTAAGTTGATTCTCAACTTTAGTTTTGTACAAAACAAATTTATCTATTGCTTCATTCTTAATTTTTAGCAAATATACACAACAATATCTTGTACAATCATCAATAAAGGTGATGAAATATTTATTTCCACCACGTGTGGTAATTGACTTAAAATCACACCGATCAGTGTGAATTAAGCCCAAGAGCTCGGTTAATCTTTCAACCGATTTATACGATGATCTTGTTTGTTTGGCTTCAACACATGTTTTACATTTTGAGTTCGATTCAAAAGAAAAAGATAGGAATATGATCTAATTTAACTAATTGACGTATTGAATTAAAATTAACATGACCAAGAAGACCATGCCATAAATCACAAGACTCAATCATGTAAGCAGAAGAACTAGTTTTATTCATATCTTTCTTGATAGCAGTTATATTAAGTTTGAACATACCATTCTGGGCATAGCCCTTTCCAATAAACATTCCACATTTTGATAAAACAAAATTATCACTTTCAAAAACTAATCTAAAGCCAATCTTGTTTAGCAACCACCCGAATACAAGACTTTTGCGTAGATCCGGAACATAAAGAACATTGCTTAAAGTGAGCTCCTGTCCCGAAGTCCACTTCAAGATCACTTCGCCTTCACCCTTGATGTTGGTTGTTGCTGCATTTCTCATGTATAGCTTATCATCACCCTTCAACTCCTTAAACGTATTAAAGAGAGTTTTATCGGGACAAACATGGCGAGTAGCCCCGGTATCCACCCACCAACCTTTAGGGTTGTTAGATACCATATTCACCTTTTCTTTTATTGTTGTAAGATCCGAGATCATGGCAACAAGAGGCATCCCATCATATATCATCATTGCATTGTCACGTTTTGGTGCCTTACATTGATCAGCCCGGGGACTGGCTTCACCACAATTGTAACATTTCCCTTTAAAGGGAGCCACCTTCTTCTTCACACCACCCTTTCGAGGCCTAAGATCCACAACCTTACCCTTGCCTCGGTTCTTGTTATTAAACCTTTTTCCTCCTCGGGAGGATTGACCATGTTCAACCAAGTTTGCCTTAGCAGGTGGTTGAACTTGAGTCCCCTTGTGTGCCATACGGTTGTCCTCCTCAATTCGAAGACGAACCACTAGGTCTTCAATTGTCATATCCTTTCGTTATGTTTAAGATAATTTTTAAAATCCGACCAACTAGGAGGCAATTTTTCTACCATAGCAGCCACTTGAAATGTTTCACTAAGAACCATTTCTTCGGAGGCAATGTCACTTAGTATAACCTGTAACTCCTGGACTTGATTGATCACAGTCTTGGAGTCAACCATTTTATAGTCCAAGAAATGGGCGACAACAAATTTCTTTGTGTCGGCATCCTCCGTCTTATATTTGCGTTCTAACGACTCCCATAATTCTTTGGCAGTCTTTATTTTGTAATACATATCATAGAAAGTATCCACAAGGTCATTCAACACATAGTTGCGGCATAGATACTAAGAATGTTTTCAAGAATCAAGTGCACTCACTGCTTGAGCAATGGCCCCTTAAACAAGTGTAGGATGAAACTCAGTCAAGAATCTCGCAAGGTTCAAGGTAGCCAAATAGAATAGCATCTTTTGCTGCCATTTCTTAAAATTCAAACCACCGAACTTCTCTGGTTTTTCGGCATGGCTAGCCACAACCCAGACAACATCAGAACCAACTAATGATCCCATAGTGGTGTTATTAGTAGTAGACGTAGTAGAAGCAAAAGCCATTTCTGAAAAAATATAATTAAACCAAGTCAATACCAAATCTAAAATGTTTTTCCAAAATCAAAGTATAAAATTTTAAGACATAAAACAATGATGTTTTAAAATCTGTTTAAGCTTGTAGGAACATCGTTCACAAAATAATATAAATGTTTTATAGATAATAAACTTTGATTACAATGCAAAAAAAAAAACTAAACAAACAGAATACACGATGTTTAAGAAACAATAAATAAACAAATCAAACAGAATAATGGCTGACGATTTCTGTTGAAAACTAGAATACGAAGTTGCGAGAAAACAGAGAATTCTTCTTACTGTGTGTAGTGAACCATGTAAGTGTGACCTCATAAGACACCAAGTCTTGTATATATATGCAAGTGAGCTCAGTTACAAGCAATTATGTCAAGAGTCTCTGAGTGTGATGTGAGTGTGCGAAATGCAAAATGCATCATCAAAACCCCACATTGTGCCCATCACCTCAACCAAAGCATTATGGGTGTCCCTTAACATATGTGAGAACACAATCCCTTGGAAAGTCCTACTTATAAACTATTTTATAGTTTATACTTCCTCCGATGTGGGACAAAAATTTCTTACTAATTCTACAACTTTTGTGTTTCAACTACACAACTTCGAGTATCGATATCTCTATCATCTTAGCTCCATTTTGGACACGGTTTGGTTCGTTGTGTTCCTCTCACTTAAGAGAACACATACGAAATAGTTTAGTAATTAAATTGTAACATATAAAATTAATTATTAATGTCCAAAATGAGTGAAACACATATTTTCACTAAATTTCCAACACAATCTAACACTAAAATAAAAAAGAACTAGAAAAATGCCCTTTGTGCTAGAACTCCAAACTTGTACTTTATTTTAGAAAAATGTTTGGTTGGGTAACGATTGGTTATGCTCCTTATTTCCAAGACTCTACGCTCTAGAGATGGGAAAAATATGTGAAGTGATCAATTTTGCTTGCTTAATTCATTCTCATTGTCGATCCCCGAATATATATAGGACTGGGTTAGGATAGATAGAACGGTTTATCGATTAGAAATGGTCGTAAGACGATTGATTTTTGTATTTTTTTCGTATGGTTTAAGACCTACTTTATGGAACATGTTTGTCCCTAAAAAGATAATTAATCGTCTCTGGTGTGTGTGTGTGTTACTAAACCATATTCCCACAAGACTTAACTTGGCTTCCATAGGGTTGGATATCCCTTACCTACTATGTCGTATGTGTAATGCTTCGCCTGAATTAGCTGATCACATCTTTCGTTGTTGTCTGTTTGTTAAGGACGTGTGAGCTTAATTACATTATTCACTTTTTTTATTTATGGTTTAAAATAGGAATTGTAAGAGTAAAATTAAATTAATGGATTAGTTAATAATAAATAAATAACTTGCTCATGTTTTTATACTATTCACTTTCTTTTCCTGTCTAGTTCCTCGCTAGACGTATAGTTACAAAAATCCTTGTGTTGTTAAACAATATAAAAATACATTAATTCATGTTATGTTTTAATGATCATGATCGAAAAATATAACATATAAGATCGAAAGACAAATATATATCACGTGTCATATTTTCTGATAAATCACATTTAATAACATTGTGTGTGTAAGGTATTATAGGTTAAGTACTTAAAGTGATCCATTTTCTTTTTTGTACTAATTTAATGTGAACCTAATACGTCAATTAGCTAAGATAAGCAAGTGGCACCGCCAAATGTTTTACAACATCAATAAACTTATACAAATATATTAAGTTGTTGTTATGGTCAAAGAGAGGTGCCACTTGCGTACCTAAAAACAGGTTATTAAAACATTTGCTATGAACAATTGTAGTTGATCAAATATTAAGTGGTTTAATGGCTTTTGGTGTAATTTAAACACCACGTGACCTATAAATTACGAGCGTAATGATGATACAAATTTAACTATTTATTAAGTGGCTTTTGGTATGGTTTAAATGTCACGTGACTTATTGAGTGATAACATTATCGCCGTAACGACGTAACGACAATAACATTATCACGTGACTTATTGAGTGACACCGCCGTAACGACGTCGCCCTTATCCAAGTTTCCGACAATAACAAAATTAAGTAATAAGTTTGACTCGTCATTTTCATTCATGTGTCAAATGAATATCATGTATAAGGATTTAAAACTTACTCGTTATCAAATGGTAAGTTTGATACGTTATAATATGTGTCACCTTTATCCTATGGACGATTTAGTGCCGATGGACTTTAATATCTAATAACTATTAGTTTTACCAACGAATCTTATTTTATTAATTTTAATACTCCATATGTTTTAATGATAACAATCTTAAACAATGTTGTATATTTTTACACATAAATCAAATCTATTGATTATAATAAAAAAATATTTTAAGATGCCACTTGGCACAATGTTAGACCATCTAATTTTATTTTTTCCGCTTCTTTCTCCTATTAAACAATTACCTTAAATACTTATAATACTATTTAATTTCTTTTGAGATTAAAAATTGTTTTTTAATAAATTAAGAAAGAGATGCTTTTATAAATGTAACTTCTAAATAAACAAAATTTTAAAATAAGAAAATTTTCTAAAACAACAAACATGTTTAAAAATATAAAGTATTTTAAAATGGGGTTTTTAAATGATCTTTTTATAAAACAAAATAACTAAAATTAGGAGTTATAATAAGAAAATTTTGAATAAATGTTATTTTTTTAAATGGTTTGTTTTGCATAAAATGCAATTAGGGTTTAAAAACAAAAGTTTAAAATAATAATATCATTGCTTTATTACTTATATTATTACTCATATGCAATTTCAATTATATCGTTTTATAATTATTACATTTTCATTACTAATTATTTAATATTTTATTTATTCAACCCGTGTAATACACGGGGTTCTAACCTAGTAATTATAAATCTTAACATTAAAAATAACAAAATGTACCATAAACCAAATCAAAATTTAATCACAATAACTTAAGCCAACGCATTACCAACACATCATATCTAAGATTATAGTCTCGATTCAACTCCAACGAGAATTTAATCTTTCAACAGAATTCAATGACATAAATCTTATTATCTAATTAACGACTACTAGACCTAATAAGCTTAAATGATATAAACTTATTATAAGTAATAAACAACTAGCTATATGTCACTCATATAAGATCCTAGCTAGGTCACATCCACCACGAACATACAACATCATATCATAAGATGAAAAGTAGGAATCTAAAGTTGGCAAACATGAGGAACAAATATTTCTACAATAATGAGGGCGAACTTACACTTATCACCAGACCATGTACAAATTATCCTAACACTAAAAAGTGTGACATTATGAACATGGATTGGTAAGAGACTTTAGTAAGTTATATAAATATATACTGTTAATTAGCCAATGAGATTTCAAAAGTGTACTCTTTCACCAACTTATATATTGTTGTTGGTCAAAGCAGCATTCGAAATAAAAACATGGACCTATGTGTTACAAGATCATTACACATAAATAAGTCATTACAAATAAAATTTGATTGATTAAAGCAGCAATCAAAATGAAAATAGAGACTCACATCAAGTCTAAGAGTATAGATTTTATTCAACTCTAATATTGTTAACCTAAGGCTAATTCTAATTTTCTAATTTCCGTGACCACCAATACAACCAAACCTGCTAATAGTGATCGGCAAACTCTTCCAACAAACCATTCAAACAACGATCTTTCATATTTAGTAAAATAAGAAGGTTGTCATTGTCTTGACGATTCAAACAAATAAAACCAATATACGTCCAACAATAATGCCTAAACCAATACACATTCGCAAAACTAATATTCTCATATACAAACCAATTATATATATATA
>BJCM01241668.1:0-16927 GCA_018326385.1 Flaveria bidentis | reverse complement strand
GAAATCAACATCAGGAGGATGTCAATTTCTTGGTGGAAGGATCATCTCATGGCAATGCGAGAAACAATCTTGTGTCTCTACATCAACTGCTGAAGCTAAATACATTGTTGTTGCTAGCTGCTGTGCTCAGTTGCTGTGGATTCAAAATCAGATGTTAGACTATGGATTCAACTTTATGAGTACTCATATCCATATTGACAACAACAGTGCTATCTCCATTACTGAAAATCCGATGAAGCACTCCAAGACAAAGCATATTGATATCATGTACCATTTCATTAGAGATATTCATGAGAAAAATCTTATTAAACTAATCAAAGTTGACTAAAATGAACAATATGCTGATTTGTTCATCAAAGCTTTTGATTTTGATGAACAAAGATTTAAGTATCTCATAACAGCTATTGGGATGATAAATAATGATTAGTTTACCTCTTTTGAAAACCTTTTAATATGTAATGTCCTATGTCAATACAATTTAAGCCTTGTTACAGGAGATCACTCTGAAATTTTCTAAGTATAAATTTCTTCCGTAGAGAAATTAACCCTCGGAAGTTATTTCATATCTTCCGAAGCAAAATTTCTCAAAGGATAATTTTCTTCTCGGAAGAGTTTTTGGTCTCGGAAGAAGCGATTGATTTTATATCAGATCTACTTCCGAGGCTTACACAAACTCTCCATTCGGAAAGCAATCCTGACCTTCAGAAGCAACGTATTTGCTTCAGAAGTAAGAGTTGCCTTCGGAAGACAAATTACCTTTGGAAATGTTTTATATTCGGAAGAGAGATTTTACTGTGTAACGGAAATCTTTTAGGCCCACACTGTAAAAAGCAAAGATTTTGTTAATGATGTCGGATTATTTAACTGAATTTAACCTTACCGCCACTGTCATTTCTTCCACTAAAACATCACATCACCTTATCCTAACTCCCATTACCGCCTTTCCACCCTCTTTTAAATAATCCCGACTATTCAATTTCATCTTCTTACTCAAACTTTTACTACCCTAAAAATTTTCTTCACTCTCAATTCACCCTAGGTCAAACTCATCCAAAATTATCCTTCACAAATGGCACTCAACCCTCAGCATAACCAAGTCGCATTTCTTGATTCTTCAAGAGATGCTGACTTCTCTGAAATCATCTTCTTTCTCACCCAATCATCCTACTACACGGCCTTAACTGTAAATCCCACCGTTTACTCCAATCAAATGGCTGAATTTTGGGATAACAGTCGAGTTGAAACCCTAAATGGGGTTCGTGTGATTAGGTCCAGCATTTGTGGAAAAGAGTTTGTCATTACTAAACAGCTTATCAGGGAGCATCTCGAGCTTCATGATGAAGGAACTCCTACAGAATTTCCCAAAATAGATTTAGACAGCACTTACATCCTCATGGGATATGGTGGAGACGTGAGTAGGTCGACAGTCTACAAATTCAACTTCTCCTACAACTGGAAGTTCCTCCTGCATGTTGTCCTTCACTGTCTGTCGAATAAATCTGGGGGATGGGACCAAATCCCATATGAACTAGGATGCTTAGTTCATGGAATGGTGAAAGGCCTCCGCTTCAGTTACTCAAGATTTGTGTTCCACAATCTGATTGGGAATCTTCAAAAGGAAACATTCTTTATGTATCCCAGATTTATTCAACACATAATCAATTATGAGTTAGAACAGAGTCAGCTTGTCTGTGCAGCTGCTCTGCCTGTCCCTCACATGAGGCCTACCATCTTCAAGACTTTGAAAAAGGTATCCACCAATTTCACTGGAAGGTATACTTCTTTACTTCCAAAAATGATTGAGCGTACAACTCCTGGTGACATCCTTGTTCACCCCACAGGTGATGAACCCACACTAGCAACTACCTCCATAATGTCATCACCATCACATACCAAGACGCCCTAAACGAACCCTTGTTCAATCTATTCTGATTGAACAAGCCCTTCCTGTTCTATCCAAAAAGGCTAAAGTGGAACAATGGGCTCCCATTCAGTCTAAGGTCTCACCATCATTCTCATTTGACCTTAATATGGGTTCTAAGTCTCCTCGGTCTCAGACCCATGAGCCCCAAACCTTAGCCACAAGCCCTCAGAGTGAGTATTTACACTCTTCCGAGCAACCAACAAGGGACAGCCCCACCAAGACATTGACCAAAATCCCGGGTCAGTAGGTTTATGTGACCAAAAAGATAATGCCAAAGATTAAGAATTTGTATGAGAGAAAGTGTTAGACTCACAGTGACGGAATGTCGGAATCGAAACTATCAAAACTTTTTAGCTGGAATCATGATATTTTTAATGGAATAAGTCTATTCATCAATGTTTATATTTTTTAATCATACAATCTTTTCTCTGCTTTTATTTTTGTTACAGTTATTGTCGTTTTTACTTATAATATTTTTAATCATACACTTATCAATGTTTACTAGGTTTGATAGGACCATGATAGTTGGTTAGCGTCGTTTTACTTAATTATTATAATAAAAGACATTTAAACCTGACAAAAATATTCTAGAGTTTCTAAAATATATATATAAAATAATTGTTATATAAAAAGAAGCAACATAAATTAAGAACCGATGAAAACAATATGTAATATTATAAAGAGAATTACTTATACTATTGAATGATGTATCAGCTATATTATTCTCTCTTCTTTTTTTACGTTTCAATTATCTACATGAGCTAATCCGAAGGTCAACCTTCAAATAACTTTTTTTTTTATAAAAATAAACTTTGATAGGCCGGAGGGTCATTGTACCCTGGACCCTCTTATCGTCCCATCGACAGTTGAATGTTTTTCATTAACTATTCTTTCACTTGAGTGGTTATGTATGAATGTTTCTCAAGTCATGTGTTGTAAATACAAGTCAATGATCTCTACCACTTTAAAAAGGAAGTTATAAGGTTGATCATTACTTTAATTCATGAGAAGTGTTTCTATTCCTTTAAAGATAAGTTTTTAAGAGTGAAACTTGTAAAAATGAGAAGTCCACAAAATAAAAAGAGCAGGGTAAAGCCCTTTGCGGCGGCCCCAAACCTATATGTATGCAATGCAATGCTTGTATGCGTGTGTGTCAAAATCCTTACAAGACCGCGTCAAATTTTACAAGTTACAAGTAGTGTCAAAGAGTGACATATAATAATAATGTAAGCATGAAGTAACTCTCAGAGTTTATGTAAGAGTTTATGTAAATGCTCACCTCATTTCCATGCATTATTTATAGCATGTTTAATGTTTTATATAAGAAAATAAATTTTCATATTTCTTACTGTAAAATTCTCTCATTAGTCTTTTTCACTCAAGATTTTCTTTCTTAGACCTACTTAATAGAACAGCCCATACCATCCTTTGTCATTAAATTGTAAAATCAAATGTTTGTAATGGAAACTGATTTTGTAAACGAATATGTCTTTTGTTAATTGGTTTGTATTTGTATAAACCTGGAAGATACCTAGTTCTTAACGTTGTGTAATGATATTAAGATTTTCTTATATAAAAAAGATTAGTCCAAAATTTATGAGTGTTTCAGAATTTCCTTAAAACTTCTACAGGATTATAAGAACGATGAATGAAAAGAGATGAGAATCATTAATAAAGTTATTTGCGTATAATAAACGAGGTCAATGTATAAGCCCTAGGTAAAAACAAGTCAAGTTGAAACGACTTGCTAACCAACTTGTTTATTTATTGAAATATTAACTTTGTTATTTTTTACATATATTCGTACATATAAAAACAAAAAATCATATTAATTAAATATGCTAATCTTTAACTCATTTAAACAATATTATCACAATATTTCAAGGTCTATAATCCTTTCTATATTTTATACTTATTTTTTATTATAAAATGTCAAAATAATAATAGAGTTAATCTCGATTTGGTCCATGGGTTTTGTAAATAGTATTCACTTTAGTGCCAACGTTTATTTTGTCTTCATTATTGACCTGAGTTTTGCAAATCATTTTTATTTTCGTCCTTTTGACTAACGGTGTTAACCTTTTTCTGTTAAGTGATTGTCAATTTACTAAAATACCCCTCATTCAAAACACCATCTTCTTCTAAACCCTCTTCCAGATTTTTATATCATCAGTTCTCTAAACTATGATGCACTCAAACTCATCACCTTCTTCTTTTTCTTCAACATTGTTCTTCTTACATCCGCCATTGACTTGCACCTTCAAAATGCTAAATCAACCCCTACCTAGATCAATTTCAAGTCTATACTTGTGGCCCTCCTCGATTCACACTACACTGAGCTATCAGAGCTCATGGAAAAAGCTCCTGATAATGAAGCTTTGTAGAGAAACATGGATCTGGAGTTCAAACGGTTATTACTTGAACTGGAAAATTTCAAATCGATTCAGAATTTGCTCTTGTTTCACATAATCTCCACCCGGGTCGGGTCGAGTGACCTCCATCTCCAAACCCTAAAAGGTGATAACGACAATCGTCGCCGGAGTTTGACCTCCATCTCCGTCGTGCTGCCAGAGGGAGCTCCGGCAGTGGATTTGAGGACTCACCGTTTGAAAAAATAAAACGCCCCTATTCTGGCGGGAGCTCCACCGGCTCTCCCGATCTATGATGCGATGGCCCCGTTCCTTCCCTAGATCTTACGCTGACGCCAGGTCCCAGCAGCGGCCACCGCCACTTCGACGGCAAGACCCAGGTCAAACACTTCGGCAAAATGCTCCTAGGGACGGTGGTCATGGAGGTGGTCGTCGGATGGTAGGGGAAAGAGGTGGTGTTTTGCGGTAGAGAAAGGGAGGGGGGAGAGAGAGAGAGAGAGAGAGAGAGAGAGAGAGAGAGAGAGAGAGAGTAGAGATAGAAATTAAAAGTGAGATTATGAGATTTTTAATAAATTATTTAAGCCCTTGGGATATTTTGATCATTTTAGAAAATTTTAACAGAAAAAGTTAACATTGTTAGTCAAAATGACGAAAATAGAAACGATTTGCAAAACTCAAATCAATAATGGAGGCAAAATAAACATTGGTACTCAAGTGGAGATTATTTACAAAAGACAGGGACTAAAATCAAGATTAACTCATAATAATATCTACTTTCTAATTATGATTTTATCCCTGTAATTTCCCCTAAATTTTAAATTTCATCCTTAATTTTTAAAATTTACATATACAATCACCAATCTCTAACTCTATTTTCTTTTTAGTCTACTACCCCAACTTATGTTAAATTTTGATGTTAACAAAATAGTATATCTGTCTTTACAATTTTAATACATTTGTTTATTCATCTCTTTTTTAAAACAATTGTATGTCATAATTTTAGTTTATTATTTATATAAATTGCAATTTAGAATTAAATACCCTCCCCATCCACAAAATACCCAAATGAACAGAACAACATCCTCTTTCTAGTGGACCCTTGCAAGGAACATATGTTTACAATAAATGGATAAGTTGAGGAATACAAAGAAATAGATATAAATCAATGTAATTATTACTGTAGGTTTTGAACATATGGTACCTCTTACGAGCAACTATGTGGTTGATTACACCACATGCACCTTGTAATGTCCTTCTCATTTATGTTGGGCTCGCCATGTGTGTAAAGTAACTAACATGTAAAAATATGTTACTAAGCTAAGGCTTTGTGTTGGGCATTGATGATGATGATACACCTTCAACGCGCTTGATTTCGTTCAAAACTTCTTGCAAAGAAGGCCGTCTTGATTGCTTCAACCCATCGCTATTTGAGTTGGTTAGTAAAGCAGAAAGGTGTTTCAAACATGAGAGATACTCGCCCTTTATATCACCAAAGCTGGATAACGACCTCTGAATTCCATACTGCATTTGAATGAAAAAATTGTGCAAGTTAACTGTCGGTTCCTACTCACTGATACAACGGTAAAACCGGAAAGATCAGAAATTATGATATTTGGAAAACCATGGGAAATGTGGCTGGTTACGGGATACCTGTTTAAAGGCAGAAATGCAATCAAGAAGAGCTTTCTCAGCTTCTGAATACAGCAACATATCTTTCTCCTATATTTCCCATTGGGGAGGGAAGGGGAAGCACAAGTGTAGCTCAGCAGCTAAAACTTTAAGGTTATAGATTCTTAAACAGATTATATCTTGACGAATTTTAATACGAATATACAAGAAAATGAAATTGATATGAACTTTTGCATATTCAGAAAAACCATCTAGACTCTTTTACATGTTGAAATTAGAATGTAAACATAACATCATAATCCTAATAATCCTTAATGATTAACCGGTGTTTGTACTTAAAAACTAATGATCTTAGAATAGATACTAAATGCTAACTAAAAGGAAAGTAAAAAAAGATAATTCCAAAAATATATAGACATGCCCTAATAAATAAATAAATAAAAGACATCTTAAACCAGTAACAATGTTTACACCTCTTAAGTAGTTATAGTTAAAAAAAAATATTACTTTTTTAATGATGCATATTTTGTGATTAATTATTTGTCATTTTTTTGAAGTACCTCCTTTTTTTGACCGTAACAGATCAATGATCCATTACCCAGTCCCCTTGATACGCAACCTTTATGTCTAGAAAGATAACAAGCTATCAATATATGTGAAGCTTAAACAAAGACTTCCTTGTATCTATCTATAAGTATATTTTTGAAGAAGAAACAATCTTAAAATCTGGGAATACTTCTTA
Organism: Flaveria bidentis; assembly: GCA_018326385.1. Taxonomy (NCBI): domain Eukaryota; kingdom Viridiplantae; phylum Streptophyta; class Magnoliopsida; order Asterales; family Asteraceae; genus Flaveria; species Flaveria bidentis. Next base: position 10,263 of record BJCM01241668.1, on the reverse strand, counting down.
CCACAGGCTCACGTAACTCAACCTTAGTAACTTCCAGCTGGCTCAAAGCATTTAATGCTTGCATCTGCATCACATTCAACACCAAGATAAGTACACTTAACCATTTAATTTACATTGTTCTTAAGGGGTGTGTGTGTGTGTGTGTGAAATGGTATCAATAAAACATACTCACAAGTGTATGGGTACAACTAGAGATGGTATAACATATCACATATGGTAATGGATGCAACAAAGCATGCCAAAAGGGAAACCTATGCAAAGAAACATAATCACTACCAACAATAATAAAGTAAGTCTCAATTTGGTTTTTCCCCACCCTCGGCTCTAGAGCAGAGCCTTCAAGTCCTTGAAGTCAAGTGTGTCTCCTGGTTACTATCTTCAAGAACATAGGATTTGTAAGAGATGTTGCATTGATATCCATAATTTTATAGTAGTATCTAGGGTTAGAGAAGCTTGGGTGTGAGGGAGTGGGTGTTCATAGAAGAAAAAGAAGATATATTAGATGTTAGAACTAACGGTAGGTAACATTCTTTAGGACAAAACATTTGCCTGATGAAATTTGAATTTTGAATCAAGTGTGTGTAAGAGTATCTGAGTATGTAAGTTGTAATTTAATAACATATGAAGGGATAAATCAAGAAAAAGGCACAAGCATGCCGCCAACTTTGAAATTAGAATCACTCTTCTCCAAGTTTTGCATGCTTTGTAATCTTCTGAGGCTAGGATCTTATGAAACTAAAATCACTCTTCTCGAATTTTCTCTTAAAGACTATAAAACATAAAGACTTCTTACCTATGGAATATAAAATTACATGTGAGGTAACAACCTCAATATATAGACATTACAAGGCTAGAAAAGAAAACTAGATAATATGAATGTCATTCATCCTAATATTAGTGACACATTAACTCAAATCGCTAAATCTGACACTCCTCAAGTTGGAGCAAAGATGTTAATCATGCTCAACTTGTTGCAGATAATCTCATGGCTCAATTTTAGACAACTGCTCCTCTTAAACTTCAACGTCAAGGATTACAGTCCAATGTATTTGGTGACACACGCTGCATCTAGACCTACAACATCAGCGGACTTTGATTGTTTAACTGGAACTTCATCTCTATGATGAACTTAACTAAAAACTGGAATCTAGAAGAAAGTCCACATTAAATTAAAACCCAACATGAATTGTGAACAGGAGACGAATGAACAAGTGTCGATGAAGAGTAGCGTGAACAACGGGTGGTGACTGATGAGTGACAAGTGACAACCACTGTCACTCATCAACAAAGTTGACACCACAAATATAGCTCAAAGATCTGCTGTTGAAGGTGATGAGAGCACAAAGTGGCACAAAAAGTTGTGATGTAAGGAGGTAGTGTTTGTTATGCAATACTAATATCACAAAGCTAGGGTTCCGGTAGGTCAGATGTGTGTCAAGAGCATTAGCTAATATTATAATCAAAAGGCTAGAAAAGGATTTTAGGAAAAGAAAAAACAGACCAATGCTTATACTCAAAACTACATATACTTAAATGACTGTCTATAACAAGATACAATAATACCAGACATTTTTGCCAAATGAAATAGAATAATGAATGAAATAAGACACAATGAGTTAACAAGGATGTATGATGTGACAATAAAAGAAAAATTATGAATCAACATGTCAAAATCTAAGACCACTAAACATGTTATTTAACAAGAGCTTGAACAACAAAATTAATGCTAATTAAGAAGGGGTGTTTGAAGTAGTCGATTCAAACTTATGGAACTAAATAATTGGTCAAATCATATGCAACTAACCAGTATTAGCAGCGCTGTACGCTCAGAGTATGTATCTGTCCTTGACAATTGGTAAGACTTGCCATTTGTTCCTTGCTTTATCAACTTATCCAAAGCCTGTCGTGCTATCCTGTCAAAAAAAATTTTGATACAGGGTAATGTAAACTAACGTACCTTGTTTAACAAAAATAATTGTCAACAAGATATCAAGGAGTTGAAACAGGTTTAGTAACCACATTTTTTACTAAATGTATTTCAGCAGTTGATGGTTATAGACACTCAGCATAATAGGTCTAAAAGTTCAATGAAAATTTTAAATTCAATTCAAAGAAGAAGAAGTACACCATGATATGAAAATTAACCTTACATGGCATAGCATAGAAATTTAACACTATTAACTAAATTCCAAAGCAATTGGAGCAAGCTAGAATCTAAAGAAAGCATATACATGAAGAAACTCACAAGGTCAAAAGTGTCAGTACTCAGAAGCAGGACCACACAGAAAAGTAGGGTTGTTAGCATTCTCTTTTTCGGTTAGTAGTGACGTGGTGTAAACAGAAATCAAGTACGGGCTGTTTAGAGAGTGCAGATTTTTATATCAGTTACTTTGTCTCCACTTAGTTCTTGAATCAGTAAAAACAGATATTTATAGTTTGAGTTTTCTATCAGATTTGAACAGGACCAAACTGAATAGATGGACATGTCTGAAAAGTCAAACCTTATTGCATTATCCAGAAGATGTTTTGTGTTGTCAATTATTGCAGCTGCTTCAGAAATATTCCCTCGTGTTTGGCTGTATAGGAGAAGCTCCACCCTAGCCATGTGAAACATGTTGGCAGCTATCTAACATTTTATATAGATGAAGGTTAATTATCATTTTCTTGAAACATATAAGCCATCCAAATAAATTTGTCATTGCTAAATTTACTTATCCTGAATTCATGAACGTTATATGTCAAAAGTATAACACCCAATGATCATGTGACATAGCTATTATGCAACATAAAATGCACAAGCTAAATAGAAAGTAATGTAAATGGAACTTTTGCTTGATCAAAACTTTTAGTGACCTTACAGTTTTCAAAACAAAGATAATCAAGGAATTCATTAGACACAATATGATGCGTGTGTGTTATATGAGAGAGGGAGGGAGATAGGGAGACGTTCAAATGGCTCACCCACACCGACTCTATTTCCTTAATATTTGGTCTGAGTCATTGACTATTAAAAAAAAGCAATGATTAATCCATTTCTTTTAATTTAACATTTCCAGCACATGAAACTTATGGTTTCTGGCTTCTTTTTATTTATTTTAAATTATAATATAATGTATAATCTATCATAACTATGTTATTTGTTTTCAATGATATTATAAAAATACAAATACGATCGATATTTAAAGATTTTATCTCTAGAAGAGTAAAAGATAGTTCAAATGACTATATTTGGATTGCCTCACAGATCACCACCTAACTTAACCTATTTTTTGTCACACTTAACTTGGTCTTCACACCTTCTTCCCCTCTTCCTTTATCTTCTGGTTTTATTTTTGGATTTTATTTCATACAATTCTTCGTTTCATTTTGCCCTTTTTTTCTTCCTATTTTTATTAATCTGTTAATTCTTGTGAATTTGTGTTTGTCAGTATGAATTATTGTATATTTTTACAGTGTGCAAATGTGTGTATGTGTGATATTTTTCTGTTTAAGTGTCATCTGAATTTTGAATTCTAATTCATAATTTCATCCTGCAAGGGTATATTCACTCCTTGATACGTTTAGCATACAAGCTCAAACAATCAAATTTGTCTAAAAGTATCAAATCAAGAGGGTTATCTATACTCTGGAGATGAAAATGTATTTCAGTGTACAATTTGTATCACGAAACAGAAAGTAAGTCTGAAAATGACACGAGTATATGTTTCTAGTCACCACCGAGCCCAATAATTTCAAGCCAAACAAGATATACATCCATGTTTAGTAATTCAAAAAGATTATTAAAATTCATAAAGTAATAGAGTTAATTGCAGCGCAGAAACCTGAATATTGTCATCAGGAAGTAGCGTTCTCCTCGAGTCAAGACACCTACAACATAGATTAGTCAAAGCAATTTTTACTAGTAGGAGTTTGTTACTTGGTAATTGAATTACACAAATATAACCTTTGTAGTAGTAGTTTTGCTTCCATCAAACTCCCCCGTCCTGCTGACACAAGAATCAGTGCAAGCCTTTCAGCTGCAATCACAGTCTCCAAAGACTCCCATCCCTGACCAATCAACAATTTTCCTATTAACTTATAATCATATGCCACATGGAGAGAGAGTGCTGACTATATAAATAATATAAATCTTAGGAGTTGGGATAAAGTTATCAGCAAAATAAAAATTTCAAGAAATATTTTCAGAATCATGTGATAACAGATCCATTTGGAAGGGATAACTCGTGCCATCAATCTCCCGCACATTTAAAGGTGAGACATTTTATTTCACATTCACAACCAGAAAATGTCCTTGGACCAGAACAGATATGATGGCATGGCAAGAAATCCAAGAAATTGATAATCATAAGATATGTAAGTCTTGCAGCAACAAAAAGTAAAGATAAGTATCCAAACCTTGGACACTTCCATTGTATGCAGGATCTTTCTCTGTGTGTTCAAAGCATCATTGATATTACCGGAGTTGATATAAATCTGCAAGGATACAACAGTTTCAACCACAGGCCAAGTAATCTAGTTAAGATAGCAAACAAATTAAATGGGGAAACTAATAGGTAGGATCATTTAAAAAAAAATAACTTTAACAAGGAATGCAAGATTAATTGAGGAAAAATCAAATTATATCTGGGTATCATATTTAGGTTTTATATGATAGTTGCTTGGATGGTGATTGTTGCAATTAGGTATCATTGAAGGTACATAAAGTTACAATGTTTATACAGTTTATTAAGATACTAATTATATAGAGTATTAAGTCATGTTTTTGTCAAGTTTTACTGTAATAAGATAGAATTATAACTAGAACTATTTCGGATATCATTGATGGTACGTAAAGATACAATGTTTATACAGTTTATTGAGTGACTTACTAATTCTTTGGAGTATTAAGTCATGTTTTTGTCAAGTTTCTGTAATAAAATAGAAGTATAATTAGAACTGTTTCAGCTATAGAAGAGCTTAGGGAGATTTAATCAAAGTAGTTTCTGTTAGACATATGGCTACATGTGTCAGTAGAATTGTATTATTTCAAGGGTGCTGATTTCAAAGTCGTATTATAAGCTACTTTTTGACACGGCAGTGGAAAAAAGATTCGAATCCAAGATAAGAGAGAAGCAAAATATATTTTTATTAACACTAAATGAATAAAAGAAATACTAGCTGCTTACCAAATAACCCTAAGAAACCCTAAATAGACAATCAAGAGAAACATATCAATTTTAGCCCTACTAGACTAAGGAAATATACAGAAACAGATAAAATACAATGAAAGCCTGGATTTCTTTAATAATCAATCTATGATTTGAGCAAGGTGTGACCAATGTACCAAGGTTCCGTAGCCTTTTGCAAGGAGGCTACTTGAACCCTAAACTATGTATGACAAAGGACTAGCGTTACCCAAACTAATTGAGAAATGATAGTTTTACTAACGCAAGCATACACATAACCTGGACAAGATACTGCAGTCTCCTCATGCATAAGAAAGATTCTCCTTGCCCACTTTCCTATGCAGACAGTTAAACCTAAATCAAACATGTTGATATACAAAAAGGATTTACTTTCTTTGACAGAAGATAAAAAAAACACCTCAAGTATCCGAATAGAATCCTTTATGAGGGCTTCAGCATCCTTCCCCTTCCCTTGAAGGTGTAGCACCTGTAAGAGAGACCATATCATCAAGACTGTGCAAAGAGACCAAGTCTAAAATTGCGTACCAGTTCCTTTATATATGAATTATTCCAAGTTCCACACCTTTTACTATAATAGAAAACAGTGAAATCACACGCATCCCATGGCATTCACCCACCATCTACCAGACATTAGTTGCAAATTATTTATTCTCAGCAGACAATTAAATTAAATAAAAGATAAGAAACAATGTCCTTAGGCCTAACTACAAGTTAAAAAATACTCTCTTCCAAAATAACGGTTGCTTATGATGGTGCAAGTAGTTTAATATATATTTATTATCAAATATGTTAATTTCATCCAATAACCACAGGACACAAGCATTATGAAAGAAAATCAATGGTCTTTGATGACTTAAACAATGGATCAAATAGGTACTACGCAGTTGAAACTTCACCAAAAAGATAATGAGTTTATTTTGAAACATTCCAGGAAAAAAAAATTGTTGCATGCTATTAGCAGAGTTAGTTCAAAAGAGCTACAATTGCTTGACATAATGCATGAAAGCATCTTTGAAAAACCAACTTGCAAAGACTTGTTCAAGATGTTAACCATGACTCCTCAATTCTGATGGTTGAGAAATTAAAATACTGAAGCGACTTTTAGTGGCACTTTGCAAAAGGTTGTATATGTGATCCAACCCATGAATTTTTGCACAGCATGTATCATGTTCTTATGTTCAAGTTCAAGTGAACAAGAATAATGAAACAAGAAAATCAATAAAGGGAATTCATAAAGGCTCTTGTGTGAATGCATTTTCAACCCTCCCCACCCTAATTGCATTTACTCCTAGTAAAACCACATTTCAAAACAGCATTCCACCATTAATGATTTCATTGAGTCTGAATGTTCTTCAAAGCCAAAAAAATGGTAATATTTATGAAAAGAACTAGAGAAATTACACATATCCCATGGTTGGTACCTTTCCTAGATGATACATTGTCTCAGCATAGTCAGCATGCCCTTCTCCCAAAACTCGCCTCTTTATCTTTGTTATTAGATACAAGAAATATTATACATCAATGACAATAGTCATAGTCAGATGCGGATGGAAAACCATATGTTAATAAAAAAAATCGATCATACCTTTAGGGCACGCTGTCGAAGAAAACATGAAGCACATGAAAAGGAAACAAGGTCTCAATGTCAGCAATAATTAGTTCATGTAAAATAAATAGCGAACACCGCCGAAATCAGTAAAATGGAAAGATAGAGGCAACCCATGATATATAAGCATGCATACATACAAGAATAATATATTATCAAGCAATTGAATCTATGAAAACAAGGTTGTTAATGAAGATGTTATGGCACAACAAAAATGACTGACTGCATAATACAAGTCTCTGCATACATACCTCATAGCAAGCACGAGCTCCATCCAATTCCTTTTGGATAAGATAAAACTGTCCTAGATTATGAAGCGCAGCCCCAACCCTAGAATAAATACATATTATAAAATCATGAAAATAGTAAATGAAATTTTGGTTGGTATAGAGATCAGTTCAAATAGACAGGACTAAATAGCTTTTTACTGCATCGGATTGTTCATTTATTTCATATAACAAGTGCCGAGAGAGTTTCAATCGAAATGGTACTGCTCATAATGTCACTCGTTTGAGATCCGAATGCCAAGAGAGTTTCAATCGAATTGGCATTGCTCATAATGTTACTCGTTAGAGATCCAAATGCTATGGTTAGAGAAAAATAGAGAAACGGTGCACGAAAATTCATATCATCTACTCATCTACTATACAATTGTGGATGACTCTAGTTTCATCAAACACAACTGTATGAGTTTTAGAAGAGAAAATACTAATGTAGTATAGTATAGAAAGGACCTATCATATCAGTCTATTCATGCACATAACATAACCAATTAAATTTTACCATTCGAGATCTTGTTTCTTTTAGCACCCTAAAGATATCATAGTACTTATTTGAGAACTTAATCCACCTGGCTTAAGCAAACGTTTATTCAGATAACAGTGATAACAGCAGCCACCATCACGTTTCAATCCAATCTTACCATCAAACATGTTCAAACCTCATCTGCCCATCTAGTCATCAAATTCAGGGCTCTCTTGCAACTTCATCAAGTCCAGTCAAAGTTTTCCCCAGCTCCAATTGTCTGTTATTTTTATTGTTCATAGGTAGTCAAAATTGGTCGCTTTGTTGCTGTTAATCGAATTTTTTAACGAAGGTTTCACAACAATCTGTAGAAGTTGTTATAGCTTTCTAGGGTGTAGACTTCCAAGGTTCATAAGAAAAGATACAAGGCCATTCCCAAAACCTTCAAAGGTAAGTTTATACTGTCCAGACTGTTTTGTGATATACAAAAATCACATTTACTATTCTAAACAGTTTAGAGATTGTTTCTGATTTCTGAAATTTATACAAATATTAATATGCAGGTTTGGCAAAACCAAGAAGTGGCCATCTAGTCCATAGTCTCCACAAATGGGCAAATAGCTATGTTATACTCTCTTCACTCAGTTGTTTATCTTCCAACTTATCTAATTCTAGAGTTGAGTAGTTGTTCGGTACACGAGACAATGACAAGTTATGATTTATTAATTTACACTACTCACCACATCCACTTTACCATACAAACCCATTGCTTTCTAAGATACAAGATCCTTAATTAATTAAGTCAGAACTTGATCAGAAAACATAATAACTACACTTTAGCAATCTAGGTCCTATCATCACTATCCAAATACTGACCCCAGATTCTTAAGTAATTTGGACGACCAAGAACAACAATGCGTAAGAGTTTGTCTTGATGACATTGTCCATTTGTCCTTACAAGAGACGATGAGGAAAGTAGATCTTAGACTTTGATATTTCATATACATAAAAGTTTTACAATACAAACATACCCAGTAAATCTCACTCAAGAGCAGGGTCTAGAGTCTTTCCTCTATCTTGGGAGATAGAGAGACCGCTTCCGAAGAGACCCCCGACTCAATAAGGAAAACAATAACCGTAGCAATCATAATATACGGCATACAACACACACGTATAGATCACATAAAAGCTTAAAAAGTGTGTACAACAAATAAGCGGCAAGAAACGCGAAAAAGGGTAGATTGAAGAAAACAGGGGTCCCGCAACTAAGTCTACGTCTACCCTTCCTACCCACGGATCCCGCTAAAAGTCCTTAATTTTAATTATACGCCTCCACGCACTCCTATCCTCGATCATGTGCTCAGAGAGGTGCAAGTCTACCATATCTCGCCTAATTATCTCGTCCCAAGTCAACCTAGGTCTACCGTTACTCCTCCTACCCTCTACGTTGATGTTCTGTACTGCTCTAACGGGTGCTACCATCGGCCTTCGCTTTACATGCCCAAACCATCTTAATCTTCCCTCTCGGATTTTATTTGTGATACCAGCCACCTCTAGCCTCTGTCGAAATACGTCGTTTCTTATTGGATCCAATCTTGTGTGGCCACACATCCACCTCAGCATTCGCATTTCCGCGACCTCGATTTGTCTCGGGTGCGATTTCTTTATGGCCCAACAGTCTGTTCCGTATAACATAGTTGGACGTACTGCCACTCTATATAGTTTTCCCTTTAGTTTTGCTAGGAACCTCTTATCACACGGGATCCCTGATGTTGCTCTCCATTTGCACCATCCCGACTGCACACGGTGAGCTACATCACTGTGTATCTCTCCCCCTCCTGTATGTACGAGCCCAGGTATTTGAACCTAGACGTCTGTGGTACCGTCATACCCTGGATACTGTTTTTGCCCCTTCATACATATCCATTATTATTTTGATATATCTCTCTGGTACCCTTCTAAGTCGTAGACTTTCCCAAATGAGTTGACGCGGCACACTGTCATATGCTTTTTCTAGGTCAATGAAAACTATATGTAGGTCTCTTGTCTTTTCTCTATATTTCTCCATTATCCTTCTTATGACGTGTATGGCTTCCGTTATAGAGCGTCCTGGCATAAATCCAAATTGGTTTACCGCTATCTGGGTTTCTCGTCTAATTCTCGTGTCAATAACTCTTTCCCATAGTTTCATCCACTGTTGTAAAAGGCGGGCTAGGCGGCCGACTAGGCGGGGATTAATCGCTACTCGGCCCCTAACCTTGTCGATTATGGCTAGTGGGTGCTATTAGGCGCTAGGCGGAGCCAGGCGGCCGTAGTCGGAGAAAATCGGGTGTAGTCGGTGTAATCGGGCCTAGGCGGTGCTACGGTCAAAGTCGGTCAACCCTAATTTTTTTCTTTATTTAGATCTGATTCAAAGAGGAAACCCATTTAACCTGACTCACCTCCTCCCTTGCCTTGCTCCACCGCCGCATCACACCTAAATCACCTCCTCCCCTCGGTCCGGCGAACTCCCTCGCGGCCTCGCTCCCTTCTCCAGCGACCGTAGCAGCAGCGGCCTCGCTCCCTTCTTGCGCGGCCTCGCTCCCTTCTCCGGTTCTCAGTTCACTTCTTGCGCGGCTGCCCTTCTTGGCTTCTTGAGCTCTTGACTTCTTGGTAAACCGTAATTGTGAATTTGTGATATGTGATATTGTGATTTATATCAGTAGTGATTATATATATACATATATA
>BJCM01241666.1:0-11312 GCA_018326385.1 Flaveria bidentis | reverse complement strand
TGAATGATGTGTGCGATTGAGTCAATACGGATGAATGTTGTGTGCGATTGAGTCATGCGACCGAATGAATGTATGCGATTGTGTGTGTATCGCACGACTGAAGGCCAATCGTACGAATGAAGGTTCAGTCGTACGAATGAAGTTGATTCGTACGAATGAAGGTTGATTCGTGCGTATGAAGGTTAAGTCGTGCGATTGGGTGTTGTGTGGTACGACTGAAATCCAGTAGCGCGAATGAAGGCTCAATCGTACGAATGAAGCTGATTCGTACGAATGAGGGTTGATTCGTGCGAATGCAGTGTTGAGTTGTGCGTCTGGTCTGTTATGCGATTGAAGTTGTTGTGTATGTGAATCCCTTCTGTTTGTCGTGTGATGTTGAGGTAACATTAACACAATTGTCATTGCTTGACCACAAAGATTAAAGTCAACGCTATCAACATGCAAATACTATTCCAAATCAAATCAACCTAACTTTTTACAATCATCAACAACCCATTTGGGACTACAAGTATTTAACAAGTACTATCTCTTATAACAATGGGATCTTTACACAAATATCATCGGCAATGACGACTACTTCTAGTACTTGAATCTACATAAGATCTAATACGTGTGTCCGCTTGTGTGTGTTACCCATGACCGAACCGATACAACCCGAACCGATCGAACATTACTATTTGCTTTATACATATCGTTAATGCTTAATAATAACTGTCAATAGGTGTTTGACTGTTCATTACATACAACTGTTAGGAACTTTGATCATTCATACTTACCACTTAACAAGTGAGTTTTGTGGCCCCTTTTTATGCTTATACAAATTTTCAATCATTTACAAACTTGGGGGAAAAGTATGCTCACCCACTTTTCATGCTGTACAACATACATACAATTTACATGCTTGGAATCAACGTGCTACTATTTTGTGACTACTTATCTGATACATGCTTGAGTCTGTTGTGTGGTTCTTTCTTACAACCATTTAATTCCAGTGTGGAACCGAAGGATAGGTATTGGTAGTACTACTGGGTTGACACCCCCACCCTCGTTTGTTGGTATACTAATTACTACCAACAGTCGCCAGTTAGTACCAACAGTCGCCAGGAACGGGCCTTGGGTGAATATATTCCGACAAGATTCTTTGTGTACGTCGTTTAGTTTGGTTGTAAAGCTCAAGTCATGTGATTTTGCTTACTTATAACTGTATTCACGGTATTCCACAACAAACACTATACAACATCAATTACTTATTTACAATTTAAACCTGCGAGCTCACCAACAATTTTGTTGACCATTTTGAGCATATCTTTTCAGGTGACAATGCTATTTGAAGATCTAGGTGTGCTGCCTTAGTGGAGACCCTAGGATGTATTTTGGGACTAAGCATACATTTTGAAAAAATTTGTTGTAGTCTGCTTGTAAACAACATTATTCATTTGATACTTGTTCTCGGGTTGTGGGAAATACATTCCGATGTTATCATGTTTGCTTATGTGAATCATGTATCATGTTTATGCTTATGGCTATGTTGTCGTGGATATTGACTAAACGCGACACAAGTCCCCTTGTTGTCGGGTGTCGTCATGACACGTTTTTCATCATTTATTACATTGCATCTCTAATGCTTACCATGTGTTATGACGATCCCGTCTCGTTACATCCCCGTGTTTCCGCTCTTAGCGGGGGTGTGACATTCAGCACTTAATCATTCAGAAGTTGCCAAACAGCCCTAAGTATTATACTAATGTTGAATGGTTAAAACCTATTATCTGAATTGGTCAGACATTTACCTTTGAATAGTTAAGCAATATACTGGCTCTTAATGGGCCAGACCTCTTAATGGTTCGACACTGAATGATTCAAACCTCTTATTAATTTAACACTCTCCTTAAAAAACCATGATCCGGGTCAAGGTCGGGTTCAGTTTGGGTTCTATTCAACATATTTGACTCGTTTCTAAATTGAAATATCAAAATTTACAAATAGAAAAGAAAAGTAAAATGTAAAACACAAAAATGCTAAAACCCTAAAAGCCCATATCATTATATCATTATATCATTATCAACCTTTATAAGCCTACGAACTTGTATTGGGCTATAACTATATTGGGCCTTTCAACCATTGTGAATCCATTAAAGTTTCATCACAATTCACAATTACGCTCCCTCTTTCTCCATCATTCTTCACATCCATCCAACAAACTTTTCCGATCGCCGGCGAGATGTCTCAGGTGAAATCTCCGGCTAAAATTTCAAATTCATCGATACGTTCATATAAAATATATAAATTTCGGATCGAATTGATATCTGTTTCGATCCGTATGTCTTTTATAGCAGATCGAAGATGAAAACCTAGGTTTTGTGTTATTTGAATTCCAATTCGAATATTTTGTATTTGAATTACGTTATTGATCGTTATTTTGTTGGTTATCTGGTTTTAGGTTGATAACAGAAACACATCTGCTGCCAAACGAGCCAGAACTGATGGTATGCCCGATTACTGTTGCCTGTTGGTTAGATTTATGGTTTATATAGCTTGTTTTTCAGTGATTGATCGTATGAAGGGTTTTTTCTTGAGGATGATGGTGTTGAATTCTTTTTATATTCTGAAGTGTTGCTCCTTTGGGACATTTGAAGAGTTGAATGGTTAGGTTAACTTAAAATTCGATAGGAATTGCTTGGAGTATAAGGGAGAAGCCAATCACCACTTTGTTATATGAAAATCGTTTGAGTTAGAAGCGGTTTGAGATTCTAAATCAAAATCACTCTGCAATTTTTGATTGTTTAAATTGGTACAGTAATATTAGAATAGACTTTAGTTACAAGAAATAGGGATCATCTCTGCTAACTATTGTTAGTTGTAAGTTAATCTCTATTAACAGCCACAGGGTTAGGCAGATATTGACTTTTCCTAGTTCTTATAAAGATGATATAATAGCTGTTGTTGAAGGCAGCATAGAATGTAGATGTATTTATAGTGAAGTTTGAAATTTGTAGGCATAGTTTTTTTTCTTTTAGCAAAGTTAATTTTTGTTTTAGAACTCAATGGACTGACAATGCATCGCAGGTTAATTGAAAAAAAGCTAGTTTTGAAAGTGTATCCTATCTATTTGGAGATGTGTTGTGATGGTTTATATAATTTTTTCAATTTATGTGTGTATCTGGTTTTTAAAGTAACGATCTTCATTGGGTATATTTATCCTTTCAGGTGGTCGTAGAGAAGATGACTGGACCTGCCCAAGCTGTGGAAATGTCAATTTCTCATTCAGAACAACTTGCAATATGCGTAACTGCACCCAACCCAGACCAGCTGATCATAGTTCTGTAAGTTCTTCATTCTGCTTATACTAAAAACTTTATAGCAAGATTTTAATGGGAACCGGGTAGAAAACTTGTTGATTATTAATAATAAATCATATAAACCACTAACAGAATAAGCAAAGAACAGCTTAACGTTTATTTGTGAGAGATAGACTTACTCTCTTTTGAAAATTTGTAAGCAAAGAACAGCTTAACGTTTATTTGTGAGAGATAGACTTACTCTCTTTTGAAAATTTGTAAGTGTATCAACGCACTTTTAAACCCCTCTTATTTATAGTTAGTTGAATAGTTGAATCGAAATACCAAAATTACCTTCAATACTACTTTAGACTTACCCCTGAAACGCCTTATTTTGTTATTAATCTGGAAATGATTGTTGTAAGAGCTGGAATGGTTACAGATTTGTTCACTTGAAAGAGAAAAGCTGCAAAATTTGATTTTATATTGTTTTAGAAGTTCAGTGGTTTCCTATTTACTTTTAATTTTTGCACCTTTTACTTTCCAGTCACAACAGTAAACATTAGGTGTGAAAATCTTCCAAAATTTTTATTACGATCATGAACATCACCATGCTTAAAGTTTGAAATCTACTAATATTATTAGTTTCATGTGATGTTTCACTTTTTATATGTTCAGCATAATAGCTTTATCAAATGTCCATGCTACAGAAATCTGCTCCAAAACCAATGCAGACCCTGCAAGGCTATGGTTCTGCAGCTTCCTATGGTTCACCCTCATCAATGTATATTGGTTTACCACCTTATGGTTCATCTCTGTTTAATGGATCAACCGTGCCTCCTTATGATGTGGGGTCCGCATATTATAATTATGGAACTCGTGTTTCTGGTGGAAGCCCTTATCGACCCCTGCAGATTTCTGCTCCACCACCCTACTCTAGTGGATCCTTGATAGGTAATAGTAGTTTATGAACGCCATTACAATTATTTTATGTTTCATATTCTAGAGTACTTTATATATAGAAAGGACAATAAGCGTTTGCTTTGGTACCATATTAATAATTTAACAGTTGCGAGATGGGGGTTTAGTTAAGGCCTAAGGGGTCAGATTCAGGCTGAAATGTGTCTTTTTTTTCTACAATTTAGGAGGTTATATGTGTTAAAATAGACTCTGGGTGACGTTCACCTGTTTGATTTGTTCCTATTTTAGCTAACCTAACCTTTTTTATTTGTCTTGTTTGAGACACAACATATTCTGGATTGACCCATTCATGAAAATATGTTGAAATTGCCACCTCTAGTTTTGTATGTTCATGCTTAAACTATCAGGTTTTGGATTCTTTTGGCAGGTGGTATGTATAGCGTACCTCAGTTGATGGACCGCCTTGGGCTGGGCTTGCCCATGGGTCACACTGCTACGGTATATTTCAAATATTTTTCAGCATGATAAATGTCTATATTAGATTAGAATCTTTTTGTATCCCCTTTTCTGCTTTACAAGTTTTGTGCTGTCATAGTATATAAATTGATAGGCTTTCACCTTGAAACTCAATAGGCACCACGTCCTGGGTTTTTCCCTGAGGAGAAAGGCCGAAAGAAAGGTATGTGGTTGACTGGTTTATATGTTTTTGAGGATTTTTTAACAAGTTGACAAACAATGTGGAGGATTGGATATTTGAAATTTTATTTTGTAATTAATGCTTTCTCTCTTTCTTTTTTCGAATTGTTTAGATGGAAAAGGTGACAATGACTGGATATGTCCAAATTGTGGAAATAATAATTTCTCCTTTAGAACTGTTTGCAACATGAGGAAATGCAATACTCCTAAGCCAGAAACTCAGGTATTAACTACCATGATTGCTTTAGTTTAGAGGTGGCACTTTCAATCCGTTCACTTACTAAACGTGTTGAATCAGTGTTTTTCACCAATTGGTCAAATAGAAAACATTTTGTAAGGGACCAAATAGGTCAAACAGGTCGAAACTCACACAAAGTGTAATGTTTAATGCATAAAACATCTAAATCATTAAAGTAAAATTTTTAGTTAATTAGCAAAATAATCTAATTTATGTGGTCATGTTGACACACCAATTATCTACAAAGACTCTGGGAAAGTGTTTTTGGCCAACCAAGCAGAATCCGACCTATTTGGCCTACAAAATTATCAATTTCATCCAATTTGACCCATTACTCAATGCACCCAACCCCACCAATTTAACCTATGTTGCCAATGACTAACTGTAACTTTTTTTCCTGTTAAATTTAGGCTGGAAAATCAGGCAAGAGTTTCAGTAAGTTGACTTTTGTCTGCTTAATTTTCTGTTAGTAACATTAGTATTTGGTATCCATATTTACGTGGCGCCTATTTTATTTATAGAATCAGATATGCCTGATGGGAGCTGGAAATGTGATCAATGTAACAACATTAACTACCCTTTTAGAACCAAATGCAACAGACAAAACTGTGGTGCTGAAAAACCATCAGATTCCCAAAAGTCTCCTACAGAAGAAGCAACAGAAGAAAATGCTCAGGTCTGTTTTGTAATGTATTTAATTTTATTAAACTTGAAAATATCTTTGTTTTTATTTTCTTGTAATCTCTTTCAATGTGAAGTGAAAATATTTTTTGGTAGGCATATAAGTCTGCTGATCATGCATATCTGTTTGACCTTCAATCTTCTCAGTTTCTCATTTGTGTATAGTTTTTGTTAGAGGTGGCAACTTTTGTCCTCTTTACTTATATATGGGTTGATCCGGGTTGTATTTTGTTTCAAACGGGTCCAAAATCTTTTTTAATGCGTACCTCCTAAATCGGTTTTGTTCACATATTTAAATTTTTATTATAAATATTTTGTTATTATACTCAGTAATTGATGCATCAATTCTTTATAAATTAAAAGGACAAAGCATGTTTGCAGGTCAACTAAAATCAACCTTTACCAGAAATGACCAGTCTCAACTCGATTCCGTTTCAACTGAAAATTTTATAATAAATGCAGAAAAAAGTTTGTTATTCACTTTCACCCTCATTATCCATCTACCAAAAAAATTGACAAAAAGTGTTTGCTGGTCAATCCAACCTGTTTTGAAGTGTACCAGAAATGTAATGTTTCTTAAACTTAATTTCTGTTTTTTAATCAACAAGAATGGACAAGTGTTTACCAAACTCGTCTCTACCCCTTTTGACCTGGACCAGAGATGACCTGTTTTTAACCTGAATCTGTATTCAATTCACTATAATTTCTAAAATATAAACAAAAGTGTATTCGAATCAATCCAACTCGACCTGACCCATTTCAACAGTACCGAAATGACCCTTATTAATGCATTGATAAATTTTAAAGAAATGGACAAAAAGTGTATATAGATAAACCCAACACACTGGCCCGTTTGGAGTTGTACCAGAAATGACCCATTTACACAATCATTTGATCCGCCTTTTAGCCACCTCTAGTGTCTGTTTAAAGTTACATTGTTATTTGTTAAAATGGTATGGTCATCATTTTATTAATCTTGCATTTATTTACTGCTCCAGTGAGTACACTAGGATGTGTTTGAGAACGTCCAGAGTCGTCCAGCAGTTGGTCTGGAAGTCAGTAGGTCATGTCATGGTCGTCGTTGTGTTGCTGCGGTTATCAAGTTACTTCTTTATGGTTTATGTTGTCACTTTGTATTTTCAATCAAATTGGTATTGATGGTCTTTATATTGTGTACCGTTTTCTACATCTCATTTATTGAGCAGGTATGTTTAATTGTTTAAATATGTCCATTTGGTAACATGTTATTAATGTTTTGTTGAAATACTGAAGTCGATTGCTTACAGGTACACGGGTCAGGTCTTTATCCCAAGCTTTTAATATTTTTTATATATCTAGTTAATGTGTCTATTATGTTTATTGAAGTTATATATTTGAATAATAATCTGAATGTAGGGAGTGTTCACGGTCTGGTTTGGTTGGTTTTGATAAAATTTGTATGTCTAACCGCTAATTATGTTTTTGGGAAACGATGAAACCAAAAAGGCCTGTTTGTTGTTTTAGCTGTTTGATTGGTTTATTTTATGACCATTTAAACATTTTTTTAGCTGATGAAAAAAGAAAACAAGATATAGCTTTTTTGTTTTCTAAATTGTTTTAAATCATATAAGCGTTGCAGGTCAGATCAGATGGTGTAAAGGGTCAGGTCAAACTTGGCTCACAGAGAACATGTTGTGACCAAATTGGGTTTGGGTCAAAATGTACTACCGAGCAAGATATATATGCTTTTGAACTTGGCTTGGTTTTTTTAAGAAGTTTGAAAATGGGTTGGCCTGCTCTATATATGCTTTAAAGTATTAGATGATGATGGTAGCTTCATTCTAGGTGTGCCTAAGTTGCCGTTAGCGGTTAGGGTTGGTTGCTACAAACTAGTGTAGTCGATGATGAGCCTTTAGTTCTAGAGCTTGTCAATTAGTCGTAGAACGTGCCTTTAGCAACACAACATCCCTCAAGTTCTAGGTGCACCTTTAGTTAGATGCCTTTAGTTCAACTTATCTTTAGTTTGGTTTCATTTGCCATAGGAATTTTCGTGTGTTTTCGCTCCGTTTTCTTCTCGCTAGTAATTTGATATGCTATTTATTCTCCGTATATGTTTGTCTGCATTATGTTTGTTGAAAAGATGTTATTGTGAGCCGAGGGTCTCCTTGAGTGTGGTCTCTTTATGCCTTGGGTAATTGTAATGTTGCTCTTATCTCATCTTTGTTCTTTTCTGCCCTTACTATTTATGTGGAATTTTTCTGGATACGTTTTAGTAGATCCAAAACGAATGTTGTGTATTTAGTGAACTTAAATAAATTTTATTTTTATTAGTGAACTTAAATAAATTTTATTTATTTTTAGTAGATCCGAAACGAATGTTGTGTATTTAGTGAACTTAAATAAATTTTATTTTTATTAGATGCTCAATAAATTTTATTTGTTCAAAATAATCTATTTCTCAGTAAATGGGTCCTAATTGACAGCTTAGGATAGTCATTATTTATATTGGGTTTTTGATTCGTACATCGTATAAAAATTAAAAAAAAAAGTAAATTGCAATTTATAAAAAGATAAACGATTGTTTACTAAATTACAATTACAGTGTTGTAAACAACAATTTACAAATTTTATAACCCTATTCATATTTGTAAATATCAAACATTTCTAGTGATAGCAGTAAAATTATTTTTTTTCTGACATGAACACTTGCATATACATCAGATGATTATTCTAAAATTTCTCTTGTTTTTATAACTCTACAAATAGCTTAAAACAGTGATATATTTTCCCTTTTAAGAAGTCTAAATGTCTAAACCATTTTTGTTAAAAAAAAGTTTAAATAACACTAGGAAAAAGTATTCCAATCGTCACTTTTATTAACGTAGGTAAAAATTATTATTCATGCAATGAAGGTTGTACTCTGCTTATTTTATTGTGCATGGACAGATTTGGAAATATCCTCTAACATTTTCTCTTTAATGAGCCTCCTCATGATCTTGCCCGAGGGTGATTTGGGTATAATGTCTACAAAATGAAGCACCCTCACCTTCTTGTATTGTGCTACATTATTAGCAACGTACTTCATTATATCTTCTTCGGTCTCTTTGGCATCTTTGCTAATTACCACATGTGCTCCTGGTATTTCACCTGCCTCTTTATCTGGCAACCTACGTAAATCAATATGTATCATCTTTGTATTCATTTTAATTAAATAAATAAAGTAAACAATAATAATGGGGTGTGCCTTTGTCTTATGACTACTTCAATTGTATATGCAAATCTATATACGAATGATAATACATACATGAACTTATATGGAGTATACTTGGCATGTCACATGTAAATGACAAAAAGAGAAAATAACCCGACGAGGATAACCGAAACCATCAAGACGTGTATGTAACTAATTTTGGAAATTTTTGGCGAGACTAGAATGATTATAAGATTAACTACTGATTAAGGGTCAACCACCTGATTCTTTATCTAAATATATTAACATAGTATATATACTTAAATTATATCATGAATAGTAAGTTTAAGCTAGAAAAAATAAATTTCGTAAAACTATCAAAATTACAGAATTGTTATAAGTATAGTTTTATAATTCAATATTTTAAATCTCATTGCAAAAATATAAGATGTATCAGACTGCCATGTAATTTATATACAAACAGGTTACTTTCACCATATTAGGACATATATAAGTATGATTTAGGTATCAAGTGGGCGTATAACACCATTTTATTATTTATAATAGGATATTCATATCTTGCTATTTTAATAAAGAAATAATTTAAGATGACACGTGACGACATCACGATCCTACCAATCAATTTTTTTTCATTTTTTTCTTCTATTAAATAATTAACTTAATTATTAAAAATATTATTTACACTTTTTTAGTTTAAAATATTTTTTAATAAATTAAGAAAGAGATCTTTTCATAAACGTTACTTCTAAGAAAACAAATTTATATAAAATAATAAAATTTTACAAAAAATCAAACTTTTTTAAAAAATTAAAATATTTTAAAATTAGTGCTTTTAAAAAGTAAATGTATTAAAAACCAAAAATTATTAAAAATTGAAAGTTATAATAAGAAATTTTTTTTATAAATGATATTTTTATACGATTTGTTTTAAAACAAAATGTTTATTTTATTTTGAGAAAAAAATTAAAAATAATATCTTAAAAAAGGTGATATTATTGTTTGATTACCTATGGTCCTTACTTTTTATGTAATTTTAATCGTATCATATTTAAAAATATCGTTTTAAAACTAATATGATTTTTTTATTATATTAATATTTTATTTTTTCAATTACACGAGTTTACTAAAATTAGTTACAAATATTCGTCTAACATCTGATTAATTATCTAACACTAGCATCACATTAGTTTAAAATCGTCATTATCAGTCAAATACGTAATTAGTTACCCCACTACAGCAGCATCTTCCACCGAAGGATGTCCCAAAAGTATTCCCTCCAACTCCGCTGGTGCAACCTTAATCAAATTTTCCAAAAAGATTAACACTTAATCTAATCTCAATTACACTAAAACAATCATTACCTGAAACCCTTTGTACTTAATCAACTCCTTCATACGATCAACAATGAACACATCACCTTCATCATCAATATACCCAACATCACCAGTATGAAGCCACCCTTGTTCATCAATCGTCTGAGCTGTTTCTGTTTCATTCTTGTAATAACCTTATCAAATCACCACAAAACAGATCACAAGTTCAAAGTTCAAACACACGAGGCTTCTACTTTCTACAATCAATCTCTCACGAATTCAATCATTTAATCAATACCTTTCATCACGCATTGGCTTCGAACACAGATTTCTCCAGGAGTATTTGAAGGTAGCGATCGACCTGTATCAGGATCGACGAATTTCACCTCAAGATTCGGAAGAATGTATCCAACTGATCGTTTTTTCGACGTGTGATGACCTTTTCTCGGATCTCCATGAGTTAGGGTTATGCAACTGTGTTCAGTCATCCCATACGCCTGCAAATCGTTGAATAACAACACAAATCAATGAATCATCATCAATCAGTTAGATCTAGAGTTTAATTTTGACTTTGAATTGAAATTGAAATTTTCTGATTTTATTTCTAAATTTATTTTTTTAACCTTATTTTTTTTAATTTATATTTTAGTTTTATAAAATATCTATTCACAAATCTTCTTACTCTAATAAAAAAATAAATATTGACATTTGTCACAACCATATTCATTTTTATCAAAATTTTATCGCTTCCATCTCCTATTAAATAATTATATTAATTACTAATAATATTATCTATTTATTTTTACATTATAATTAGTTTTTTAATAAAAATAAGAAAGAGAATTTTTTTATTAATGCTATTTCTATAGAGATAGTTTTTTATAAAATGACTTTTTCAAAAAAAAAAACTATTTTTATTTAATATTTCAAAATTGTTTTTTAAAGTAAATTTTTTAAAAAAAATTTAAAACTTATTTTAAAACAAAATATTTAAT
>BJCM01241663.1:0-28527 GCA_018326385.1 Flaveria bidentis | reverse complement strand
AATGTGAGTGCTCTAAGTCACTATTCATCAACAAATCTGTTTATAAAATTGATATAAGGTAGACTTACAATCATGTGGCTACTTTATATAAACTTATGTATCTAAAATGTCATGTACAAACATTTTGCAGGGACTATTTTGCAACAGATGAAAACAATTGTGTTCGTATGATAAAGAAGCACGCCTACTTATCTAATCGGTCATGCATCAGATACTGACACCCTTTAAGTTTCATCACATGATGCTGTTTCTCGTCACGTGACTTTGTCTCCCGATATTAATGGCACCAAAACAGCATGACACGACAACCTTTGCCACATCTCCGCACGTGATGTTTCTTGGTTACCTTTCCTACTTGTAAAAATGTTCCTTAAAATGTTATAATTTTTTCACGGCTAATTAGTGATGGGTAAATGTCTCGTCCGACCAATAATTCTTAGTAAAACTGGTTAATGCGATATACTTATGACATTTAAACAAGGAGAAGTAATGGATTTAACTCTTATTTTGAGTAAAATGTTTAGAGTTAAGACACATGGTTTTCTCAGTAATAAGTTTTCTCCTGAGGGGGTTGGGTGCGGTTCCGGCTAGGATACGGATATGTATTCGCGATTAAAATAATACTGATCATTCGAAGTTGGGTCGTACATTTACCGTTAAAAAAAAACTAACTCGAGTATGCAACCCAAGACTAAGTTCATGCGAGAACTTAACAAAGACAAGAAAAAATATCTGACCCAACCTAAAACAACCAGGATTCAAACTCAATAATCCCCCCTATTTTAAATAAGTATTGGAATTTCTCACTCCAACCATATGAAATAAGGATCAATTAATGCTAAAAATTTACAATTTTTAACTGTCAAATTACTCATCAATAGCTCCAAAACTTGCAATAGTTTTGTCGGTATCATGGCAATCAACATGACTAATGGAAATATGGTTTATAATTTGTATTGAATAGGTGGTTTTTAAAAGATTATGATAAAAGTTAGTGAAAACAGTATATGAAATTGAGGAATTTACAAGATATGAAAAGGATAGATATAATAAGAAACTCGTATAAAGAAGATTATGTGAACTCTTTATATGTAAAATTGCATGACAAGTGATATTAAGATGTTTAAATTAGTGTGTACTAAGTTTTGAGGGTTCAAATTCGATTGTAGAGATGTATGATGTAGTTTAGGAGCCAGACGTAATGGGTAGTTGAGTATTTTTTAGAAAAAAAACATATATGTGAAACTGTGTTTGTTTTACACCCGAAACTCTAACATCTCAGGAAGAACAAGCTTGAGTTCTTGGAATCTTGGTTGTTTAATAGCTTATCAATAAGAGTGTATCCGATTTTTGAATTAACTCTCACTCTATGCAAGGTCCAAGGGGTATCAATTCACAATCTAATATATACAGACTTATCATCCATTTTGTGTATGAAATTGTTTCCCGTGAAGATGATATATTATAGTCAGTAGCAACAGAAAGAAAAGAAAACTTATAAATATTAAACGACCACGATTTAGAGAGTTCATCAAGTGCCTTTTGATGTACTTGGTTGAGCAGCATGTTACGTGTATGAATTTCAGGTCAATTTACATGGTCGAGTAGCATAACAAAGTGTGAATTTCTAACAACGCAAGTAGACATTTACACATGTGTAGCATACAATGTACAAGTTTCGTCTAGTCAAAACTACGCAAATCAAGTTTAAGTTGAATCCATTTACATTATTAGCTAAACGGCTCATGTTCGAGTCGACAAAGCAGATGCGTTTACGAGATAAACCGTTTAACCAATAGATTCAAGGTCAAGTAGATATTATTATATATTTAATAAAGAACAAGGTATGGTCGTTGATGAAGGTTTGCATTTGAGAACAATCAGTCAAGTAACATGTAACTTCTCCCCCTTTACTCACATGACACATGCAACCACATGGTCTCCTTTCATGCCTTCAACCAAACTTATATAATTTATTTTGTAAACAGTCAGTTTAAGAATCTTTTTTTATTATATCATATAAAAGATACATAAAATACTTACTATTGAAATAATATTTTTTATTTATGTTCCTTTGTAAATGTCTAGATGGTGTGACGTGCCATGCCGTAGTGATTTGATGCCCTTAGACCTTTTGCATTTACCAAATTTCAGTGACGTCACATGTCCGTTGCACGAACATATACAATTTGTTGATTAGATATTAAGATATGTGGTTAAAATATGAAAATCTAATCATGTTGATTCAACTATAAAAGAAAAATAACCAAACATTAAAACAATAAAATTTGTTGGGAATGATAACTAAGACGTTGAAGATGAATATGTCATGGATTGTTTCCTATTAGAATTGTTTTGGGCTCGATGAGAGAGTTTAGTGATAGAGATGACTAGGGTTAAATGTGTTTTTTGACTTTATCGTTTACTATACAAGGTGTAACTTTTAAGTGAAGCGTACAAAGTTACAAGTATGCAACATGTGTTTTTTGGAGGATGGGTAGTTTTGTACGTATCATAATTACGCATATAATGTATGTAGTTATGCAGGTTATATGTATTATTACGCAAAATATATTTGATATTACGCAAAGTAAAATTACTGACGTTATAAAAAATAATTACGCAAGTTATATTTATAAATACACAAGTTATATCGATAATTACGTAGTGAATAATCACCCAAGTTAAATGCCCAACACACAGACTTTTTTTAAAAAAAATGTATTTTAAAAAAAATATAACAATAATATACTCATATTAAAAAGGATAAAATGTTCGTTTTTATGGTATATTTTTTTCAAAAAAAATAATATCATATGAAAAAGTTATACGTGTTTAGAAGAACGAGAGAATTTAAAAAAAAAGTCAATAATTGTAGGTTATTTCCATTTTACCCCTTCAGACACATTTCCCTGCATAATTATTGTATCTTAAATCTGAACCGTTTATCTCTAAATCAATGGTACTTGTTATTTCGTACCTTTTACACGAATTATAAGCTTTATACCGCAAACTTTTCCTAATTTTATATTTATAAATAGACATCTAAAGAAATTCATAATTATTATCATTAAGTGGTTAAAATTATTATGTAACCAGCCCATTAGATTAAGGGTTAATAGTCCATTAAGTTAGAAACTAATAAAATGGTAAAAAGTTTTAAATGACTTGAGAGCACATGATTACGTAAATCCATCACAATTTTCCATAAACAGACTCATTTAATACCTATGTAGCAGAAAGACATGCCAAGTTTCAATCCAAAATTTTGTAGAAGATGAAAACAAATATAATATCAGATAAACCTAAATCTTGATCTATATACAAGAGATATAAGATACATAGGAAAATAAAAGTTAAAAGACATGAAGAGAGAGAAAAAAACATGAGTTATTTTTTGATGTTTTGATTCTAGTATTCTACAGGCTTCTAAAGGCTCAGGCCCAATAAGGAAAGTCTATAGTCCATGCTTGTGGACCGTAATGACCCATGTGTATTGGGCTCTGATTGAAATACGTTTAACTAAAGTCCAAGTTAGCCTGATTTTTTGACATAAGTTATCATCCAGACATCCACCAATGGTTATAATTTTAACACTAAACCGTTGGTAACATTTAGGTATGTTGTGATTTCATTTATCAACTGTTTGCCTTTGTTTATGAAGATTATAAATCGTTACTATTTATTTGTCTTAGGATTTAACTTAAAAACCATTTGAATCACACCCTACTACAGGTAATAGGAGCATGGTTAACGTTCATATAATAATTGTATGATCTCGCCACTATTCTCAAAGAGGACCGTACTAAGCCGGTCAAACTAGAAATCGGTTATCTTGAGTGCTTTGAACCACCTCGATTTGAGTTGGCCGGTTGTGGGTCAAATCCTGTAAGAAAAAATGTATATTTTTATTTTATTTTATTTTTAACTCGGTAATCTCATCACTTTTATGCTTGATATTTTATTTAATCTACGTTTTTCATATTTTCGTTTGCATTTTTAAAAATCCATATCAAAAGATAAATAATTCTATATATTGTTGTGAATCAGTTATAAATCTTGAGTTTTCAAATTATTTATGATATCATTTGGTTTTTAAAATCAATCCGACTAGTAAACTGGTAAGAAGATTCAATGGTGGGTAGCATAACATGGGTGGGCCCATGATTACCCTTCTTGTAAACAAGACTATTTTATTTTTTTTAATTATCTTCCAGATATGTAATATTGTGAAAAGAAGTTAACACATTAATCCATAACAAACACAAAAGGTTACAAAATAGAACTTTTTGATATAACTTATTAAATCCACAAAATATGTACTTTCAATTTATGAGAATAACAAAAAAATGCCCTACAAACAACTTCATGGCATCAGTTATTCAGTTTATATTCGAAATTGGACTATTAACATTTTCTTGACTTTTAAAAACTACTTTGACCAATAGTCAAAATAAGTACAATTTTTCCACAAATTTAGCTGAAAATTTACAATGTTTAGCTGCTGCTGGAGAGCCCAAAAAGATTGATCATAGATTTTGACCTTCGCTTCTTTTCCGCAGGTTTTAATATTCTAAACGAACACATCAGAGTGTCATCAACGTTTATAAATGCACCCGCGTTGTCAAATTCACCACAGTAATTAGGTGCAGTAAACACGGTTACAAGTTGTTTGTACGCAAAGAACTCATACCCATCTTCTACAACCTGCAACAACAAAGTAACACCTCTTAAACATAAACATATGTGACTATTGAAGTCCATTTTGACATTTCGGTCAACACAGTTTCATTCCAAACTCGAAATCAGCAAGAAATAAGTTAACGATTGGACGCCAACATGTTGTTGTTAGTAACATTTATTACAAAGAAAAGCAAATTCTTTAAATTGTTTCTAAAAAGTTGAAATATTTCTAGAAATTTCAAGTCAATTATAGCTCATTTGACGTCACAAGTCAACTGTCAGCTATATCAGAACATGCACAAACCTGGTGAGCACGACAAATAAGATCAAGATCATGTTTAAGTAGAAACTCCGTGACAACATCAGCACCAAACGTGTACGAAACACCACGATCATTCATGGCCCACCCTTTGACTTCTTTATGCGGGTCTGACCACAAAAGATCACAGAGCAGACCATCATCGGGCACATCAGCAGGACGGGTCAACTCTCTAATTTGATCCAAATCATTAAGATCAGGTGAAAGACCACCATGCATACACAAAATCTTTTCACTAATTAAAGCTGCAACAGGCAAGCAATTGAAGCAATCTCCAAAGATCTTCCATAACTTAACGTTAAACCTCTTTTTGCATTCATCATAGAAGCCATACACGCGGTTTATAGAAGCACATTCGTGGTTCCCTCGCAGAAGGAAGATGTTATCAGGGTACTTGATTTTGTAGGCAAGAAGAAGACATATCGTTTCGAGGCTTTGTTTGCCACGATCAACATAATCACCAAGAAACAAGTAGTTGGCGTTTGGAGGTAATACATCGAGCTCAAAAACGCGAAGAAGATCAGGGTATTGACCATGAATGTCACCTGATAATCATACATCTGTTGAAGCTTTCAAAACAGCATATATCTTGATATTCATCTTCTAAGTTTTCATCATCATTCAGGTCAACCAAAGAACAAATTACAGTCTTGTAAGCTGTAGTTGACTTAATTTCTTGTTTTCCATTGCAGAGACACCCTTTTAATCAAACTTAAAGGGTCCAACCTTGATAAACCCAAGATCTAAATACCCCTTTAGGGTTTTATTCACCTACCTCTTATAAATAAAAGGCTCTCTCGTCAAGAACCAGGTTATGCTCCTCCATCTCATACTTTCTCTACGCATTACTACATAATGTCATGACAGTACCTCATAGTGTGCAGAGGGAGTAAGAGAGGGATGAGAATAATTGTTTTCTTGATGAGGTAGTCTTTTATTTATAGGAGGCGGGTAGATAGAACCCTAAAAGGCTATTTACAACTTGAATATGTCAAGATTGAACTCGTCCTAACATTTTAAGCTTTGATCAAATTACTGTCCGTGATAAATTGAGAATCCCGAAACGTTATCAGATTGAAATTATTTGGGTTCACAACAAGCTTTCAATCGGATAAAACTCAATTCAAGAACAAGTATGATGAGTGCCTAAGAAAATCGTGAACAGAGAATAGAAGAGTGACCATAAATTGATTCGAAATTATCATTTTGCAGGGAAGGCAGTTTTCATATTGAAAATTTACAAATTTTACCCTCTAATTTCACATGAAAACTGTCGGATGCAGTTTTCAGCTCGACCCCAGCCAGGGGCTCTTCCCCTTGGACCCTGCCAGGGGCCGCCGTCCCTTGGGGCCCCGCTCCCAGGGGCAGCATCCCGCCAAGGGGGTGTTGCCCCCTTGAAACCCATGTTGCTTAGAGGATTTAGTTTCGAATATCATAATATACTCAAACAAGCATGCACTCCGCACCTACTAACTTGTTTGACGGATTTTATGATCACATTAGTCATTAGTCAATCTAATTACACTAAAATATCTAACAATTACGACTTAAATATCTAACAATTACGACTTAAAGAGGACCTCTACATCCATCATTATAGATTATGATTCAAGATTACCTAATTTTGAAATTGCTTAAAGGGTTCTTCAAGTTAAGTTGTCAACAATCAAAAGGGGGAAGAACATTCAAACAACAGACAACAATCAATCAAGATTCCAAAAGGGGAAACACAAAATCAATGAACAACAATAATAAGGGTTTGATCAATTAACAATACCACAAATCTTGATGGGTGCTTGAAGCTCCAAAAGATTAGGCTGCTGCAAGAAAATCTCTCTGGAAACAACACAAAGTTGCTTGATTTCTGATTCAAGAAGCTGAAAATGCTTAGTGGGTTTACCTTTAACTTGAAGCAGCCTGTGAATGATGTTATCGACAACAGATTGATCCATTGTGGGTCATATGTAAACGAGTCGTTAATGTATTTGTGTGATAGAAATCAATTGAAGGAAACTGATGGATGATGAAGGCTGATTGAAGAGATGGTGAATAAAAGTAATATTTGTGGAAAAATCTGAAGGTCAACGCTCAAGAATAACGGTGGGCGAATGATCGACCAGAGAGCAAAATCGAATGTTGTCGGTGGCGGCTCTTTTGAATTTTTGCCATAGTTTATGCAATGATTTTAAAGTTGGAATAATTGCTTATATATATATACCCTTACAAATCTATCTTAAATGTATATATACCCAATATAATAGTATATATATTCAATATAATTTTATGATCATTTTATCCCTTAGTTAATAAAAACAAATTCTCAACTTCTACTTTATCATCATCGAGGAGCAGCATATCATTATCTCAATTCCAAAATTTGACGTACAACATCAACCAACGGAGCAGCATCTCATCGAGGAGCAGCAGTCGTCGCCTGTGACGGGTCCTTCGGCATCTCCGATCAACAGTCCTTCAACATCGACGTCAACATCTCCACCGGCGTCACAGGTGACGGTTCTAATTTCAACCAACGTCACTCGATCAACTGTTGGTATTCCACCGTCGTTGCCTGCACCACCGTCATCGCCTGCACCACCGTCGTCGCCGTTGAGCATAGAGAGTGCATAAGACACTTGTCTAGCAATTTCAAGAAACACTTTCGTGGGGACTTTTTTAGTAGAACTTTGTGGCAGGCTGCAAGAACTTATAGTATTACCGAGCATGATAGATTATTAACTGAAATAGGTGAAACAAGTAAAGAAGCATTGGCATATATTATCGAGAATCACAACAAAATATGGAGCCGATCCAAGTTTGGGACAACATGCAAGTGTGATTACTTTACTAACAACAAATCTGAGGCATTTAATTCTTGGATTGGTGAATTACGTTATAAGTCGGTTCTTGACCTCTTTGATTCCATTAGGGAAAAGATTATGGTACGATTAGACAAAAAAAGGAGGATTCTAAACCAATGGCAGTGTGCACTAGTACCTAATACTAAGAGTTATCTCAAACAAATCTCCAAAGTTAGTGTAATTTTATATATTTTGTTTTAAATTTGTGTGAACTTTGTTAATATAGTTTCTATCTTGTATGCAGAATTTGGGTGAGTACGAAGTATGTAGAGGTGGTGAAAATCGAGCCGAAGTCAAATATGGGGAAAGACGTTGGGAGGTTGTACTTGATGAGCGAACTTGCACTTGTCGGGTTTGACAAGTTAGAGGTGTTCCATGTATACATGCATCCCTTTTTATTGCATTCATAAGGGAACAATGGGATAAGTTTGTAGATTCTTATTTCACGATTGAGAAATATAAACTGGCTTATGCTCTAGAAGTTGCTTCTATGCCTACAAAGAATCAATAGGTGCAGACCGGTGATATGATATACGCACCTAAAATAAAACGGCCTCCTAGGAGACCAAGAAAGAATAGGATTAAAGCAAGTGATGAACCTAAAAAAGACATGAATATGGGCATTGTGGCGAGTACGAACACCATAAAAAAAACTTGCAAAAATTTGGCACCTCAAGATCTTTGAATATTTTAGTTATTGTTATGCCAAATCTTTGAATATTTGATTATTGTTGGTATTTGGATTAAAAGGTTGGTATTTGATTTTGGTTTTTGGTTATTGTTATGCCAAATCTTTGAATATTTTTTTGTGATAATGTATGGATTAATGACTTTTCTTCTTTCTTTATTATCTATTTTGTGGGACCTTTTTCATCTCTTGTATAATTATATTACATACGAGTCACTTGAATGATGACGCATAAAAACATCTTGCACTTTAATAAGAATAAGAGGAATTTTGAGTTATGAAGTATAAAATAAAGAACTATGTGTATATTTTATTAAGAATAAAGGGAATTTTGTAAATTATGAAGTTCTAATAAGAATAAGGGTAAATTAATCATTACATAAAGAACTTTTAATGAAAATGGGTATATTTACCATTATAAAGTTTTGAAAGGGGATATATGCATTTAAATTTTTTGGTTGGGTATATATATGTCATTAATCATTTTTACAGGGAGAAATATGTTTTTCTCCCTATAAAATTGAACCGGATAGTAAACTGGTCGTTTTAGCGGTTTATTGGTAGGTTTGGTTAAACCGGTCAGACCGGATTTAGAAAAAAAAGATGATGTTATAAAAACTATATTAGTATTTGTTTTTTGAACGACCAACTAATTTAAATCCGGTTATCTTGTGTACCTCAATGGTGAAAAGACGTTTCATACGCCCGCGAGCACAGACGACGTTGGGTAACACAAGACCGCAAACCACCTTTAAATATATATGTTTTAAGGGGGATTTGCATTTTTTATATAAACACTTAAATAATTAAAATATGTATCATAAACAACTAAATTAATATAAATAAAATAAGATTTCAAAAGAAAGAAAATAACACTGTTTGAAAATCCGATTCGATCGTTTGGGCTAGTTTAACCAATTCACCGGTCCGACTGGGAACCGGCTAGTGCATTGAAAACAATCCAAATACATACAACCAGACCGATTCTGTGGCCGGTTGCTACGACTAGCCGATACGATCAATTTAAAAATAGAGTTAATTACATAAATGGTCCTTGTGGTTCATATAAAATAACAAGTTTAGGTACTAAGGTTTTTTTATAGCATGTTGGGGTATTGTATTTTAAATTTTGTAACGAGTTAAGGTATTAAGACTAACAGGCGTTAGTTTTTCTGTTAACTTTAAAGAAATTGACTAAAATACCCTTGGAGGGACTACTTTTGTAATTTTGTATGTTTCTTTTATTTAGGGACCATCAGTGTAATTATATATACCCACCATCTATCCACCACTACCCACCATTACCGCCATCTACCCACCATCAGCACCATCTATCATTATCAGTCCTAACCACCAAGCCACCAGCCAACCCTCCAACCCATCAGCCACCAACCCACCACCGAACACGTACCCACAAGCACCACAATGACCACCATTACCGCCATCT
The DNA here is from genome assembly GCA_018326385.1 of Flaveria bidentis. NCBI lineage: Eukaryota > Viridiplantae > Streptophyta > Magnoliopsida > Asterales > Asteraceae > Flaveria > Flaveria bidentis. The sequence continues at coordinate 18,532 of BJCM01241663.1, read as the reverse complement.
ACCCACCATCAGCACCATCTATCATTATCATCACCACCATTGCATCATAACCACCATCGCAATATCATCGTCTTTGTCATCACCCCCACCTCCACCATCGCATCATCATAATCATCTCACAAAATCTCCCTTCATACTCCCCTTTTAACCTAAGAAACTTTAAAAACCCCAAATTTACAGTGGTAGGAGGCTAGATTCAGATCTCAATCAAGGATTTTGGTGGCTCATGGTGGCTAGATGGCGATGATGGTGATAATAGGCGCATGGTGGTGGCAGCTGGTGGTGGGTGGTCGGTTAGATTTTAGGGTTTTACAAGGGAAAAGAAAAGGGGATTTGGTGATGCTACCCGATAGTGATGATAGACGGAGATGGATGTAGTGGTGGTGTTAGTGTAGACGGAATAAAAACAGGGTATAAGGGGTGGTTTGGTGGTGTTTGATTGTGGCAATTTGCTAGTGGTGGTCAGTGGTGTACAAGGGTATTTTGGGTGGTAATCTTCTTCCTCTACGCCACCGATTGGACCTGATGGGATAATGTTATTGAAGTGATAGAAAGAGACCACAAGGGATTTGGTGAGATGAGGGAAGGGGCGGTGGTGGTTGCTAATGATGCTGATGGTGGTGGCAGGCGGGGGTGGCCAACGATGATGTCCTTCGATGGTGGTGGTGATATTCTATCTCTGTGTGTGTGTGTGTGTAAAGAGAGAGAGACAGTGTGATGTATAAATATATTAGTTTGATTAAATTACACAAATAGTCCCTCTAATTACATAAATAGTCTTATAATGTGAAAAGACTAAAATACCCTTAAACTTATCAGAAAATCTAACGGTTGTTAGTGTTAATACTCAATCTTGTTACAAAATTAAAAGTGAGTACTCTAACCTGTTACTCTTTTTGCTTAGTACCCAAACCTGTTATTTTGTATAAACCACAGAGACTATTTATGTAATTAACTCTTAAAAATATTAGTGTTTGGTTCAAGCATGACTGAAGGTATAAAGCAGATTTAGTTTGTGTAAAGTAGGATTAGGGCTATTAGAGAAAAATGTAACATAATTTTTTTTGACACAGCATAATATAACTTTTATTTAAAAAACATGAGAAACTTCCATTGGTAGAATAACACCAATAGTATACCCGTTACATTATAAGTTTATGACACTTTCGATATTAAACATGCCCCATATGTACCAATCTATATATGGAAACGAGTTTACTAAACCTTGTATTACACGTGTTGAATAAATAATATATTAAATATAAATTTTTTTATTAATTATTAAATAATATGTGATTTAAATTATGTACGAGTAAGTAATATAAGTAATAAAAAAATGATATTAACTTTAAAAAAATTATACTTTCTTTATTTTTTCTAAAAAATAAATCAAACATTTCGTTTCAAAACAAAACATATTTTAAAAATGTTATTTTTAAAATATTTTATATTTTAAAAGAAAGTATGATGTACGTTCTAGAAAATTTCCCCTTATAAAAATTTGTTTCTCTAGAAATAAACATTAATAAAAAGATCTATTTCTTAATCTTTTTAAAAATAGCTTATAATAAAAAATAAATTTAAATAATATAATTATTAATTAATTAAGTTATTTAATATGAGATAGAAGCGGGATAATTTTATTTAGAGTGAATATGGTGTTGTAATGTGACATATCTAGTTACTATTATGTGTCATTTGGCATCTATAAATACCTATTTTATTATAATAAGAAGATATTAATCCTATTTTTAATTCATCAGAAGATGATGCCTTGATCTTTTTCATAATTTTGTCTTGTGAGTGAATCAGGTTGCATTTAAAAAAATTAAAGTAAAACTTCATTAGTTATATGTTTGCTTGGGCATAAACTATATGTAGATACATAACCTTTTTGGTATCGTGATTTGCAAATTTTCACGATTAAGTCACTTTTAATAATGTCATCCATTTTTTCTACTATAAGCAACCGCACCCCTCATGTGAGAAGTATTTTCGTCTTTTTACTCCCGATGAATACTCTTTATAATCATGTTCTTTACAAAATTTAACCATTTCAATCCCTAGTTTGTACCAACCTCATCGTCCCTACAATCGTCATCCCCACAAATCAAAACGATTACATTTCGCACACGTACGCTATGCCTGTGATCAAATTGAAAAACTATTCCAAAAACCCTAAATAACTACCCCTAGCAAAACGTGTGTATGTTACTGATCAAACCAAATAGAAGGTAGGATACGAAAGACATGAATAAACAAACGAGGACCTAAAACACATTCAGATTGAAAATATGCACGTTGACCCGTATGGAAGAACATGACTGGGTTTTGGGTCCGCATCAATCCATTGGTCTGTAGACACGTCAACCTACTAGCCTCTACTTGACTTGATTACATATACGTAATATATACAAGTAACCACATGTCGCAAAACTCTTATCACAGAAACTCTTACGTTATATCTCACCATTCATTTTCAAGATTGCATCTTTAACATATAGCCGTAATAAAATCTTCAAATACAATAAACCAAATTGTTCTAGGTCCAAGGTCATATCATTTTGACCAAACCAAAAATATTAATATTCAATGATTAAGGCCATATGTCACCAAACACAAAAAGCCTATGCCTTTAAAATTCTAGAACATAGAAGCATAACTAACTTAAATTCTTAAAAATAATAATAATAATTTAAAGATTGTATCTTAATGGCTGTCTTCCTCAGCTGCAAAAAGCATCCATGCAATCACCTATAGTTTTATTTTTCAATTCCTTAGTTTTATTTTCTTAACTACTTTGACTAAAAACGCATAATTAAATTTAATGTTGATTCGAAATAATAATGTTGAAGAATTCTCTTTTCAAAACAGAAAACTCTAATTTTTCAAACAAGTTTTCCAAAATTAATAAAACTAATAGTTCTTTTAGGCGTTTACAAAATAGAGAGTTACACAAAGGAATGTACGTATGATGTACATTATGAAAAATATAATTTGATGAAAAGACACAAGAAAATAAGATATACAACGTCTCTTAAAAAGGTTAATTTTGCATCATCGATCTTGGTATAACAATCTTTTAATTTGTGATACGACCCTCGTGATATAAGATATACATCATAAACATATTAACAAAATAACAATAACAATATCAATAACCACGTAATCTCATAAAATACACGTCTCAAACATCACTACCAATCTTAAAAAAGGTTTTACTTCTCAAAACTGAATTACAAGCCAAGTGATTAAACATGAACAAATATATGTTCATATTTACGATTATACAATAAACTTTATATATTTATTTTTGTCCACGCAAAATGTAAAGCTTTATACTAGCTCGAACTGCTACTACTACTACTCTCAGATAACCCTAATAGTTCTTCCAAGTAATCGTTACCTAAATCCTCCAAAACGACAGCGTTTTCCACCTTCTTCTTCTTCATTGATTTCCTCTTTATAGCATGCTTTCTCTTCAACGCCAAAACCGGTGAACTCCCAACCTCATACCTATAATCCATCTTCTTCAAAGACTCATACGCCACCTCGGCCGAGAAGTTAAGGACCGCGGCTGAGCCCCGGACCACAAACGCGGCCTGATCATATGCCAGAGCCGCCTCCTCCCCAGTGTCAAACGTACCCAACCACACACGAACCCCGTTACGAGTTGGGTCACGTATCTCGGCTGCATACTTCCCCCACGGGCGCCTCCTCACGCCTCTGTAACTGCATTCCCTCTCTGGCGCCAAACACTCGTATTTTTCAATATTATTTTGAGAAGGCTGTGCGCCAGAGATGACTCCAAAGAGAAGCATCTCTTCGGAGTCGTTTTCGTTAAAGGGAAGAAAGTGGTTATGATCAGCCGGTGTATAGTTGTACCGGCTGATCACTGGCGAGATGATTAAATGATTCATTTTTAGAGATTTATGATAAAATTAAAGTGATTAATTTGATGTGTGTATATATAGAAAAGGTGGTGGATGGAGGAGTTAATGCACGAGGGTCAAACAATTTTGTTTGAAAGTGGCGGCTGGTCAACAAAACTAATGCTGATGTCACCCTTTGACCATATTCAATCATTCTAAGCTACTCTTATAAAAATATATACTTGTTAATAAAATAATAATTTTAATGTCACGTAACGTTCTCTTAAGCCTCTATTTTTTCAATTCCCGCTTAAATATGTATCTGTTCTTAGTGTTAGTTTAGGTTCATTTGACTAAAAGTTAACTTATATACAAGAGATATTTAAGGAAAAATTGGAAATTTAACCTTAAATTAAAGCACATCTTTTATTTGGAAATTAAATTATACCCTATATATATTTTTCTTTTTTCAAATAATTAATCAATAAAATACAAATATTTATAATTTTCTTCATCTATTAATTTGATTCCTGGATTGTGTTTTTCCATTAAATACTCGATTTATATTCAATTCTTGACAAAAGTTACGGAATTTTTTAATCGACTCCTCTTCGGTCTAAATGAATTCATAGGCATATTTTTTTGAAAATAAAGTCATACTCGATATTAAAACATTTCTCAACCATCCCAGGTTTACGACCCTCGCGATTTGTCTTTATAAAGTCTGATAATATCGCATTCGAGAGACTTCATTTACCTTCTCATTTTGGCTTCAGTTTTATTAAGTTTTCTTTAACAAAAGGTATTTATTTTTTGTTATATTTTTTAACTTTCATCCTCTGCGATTATGATTTAACCTATCATTGTCTACAATTGTGATTTTGGATTAATATTATTTTACTTTAATTTTTTTTAAAGATGGTCTACTTCACAAGTCAATCTATAAAAAGATATTATATATTTGTACTTTTTAAACTTTTAATCTTCTTTTATGTGTACTGCCATATTATTATTATTATTATTATTATTATTATATTTGATAGAAGTTCATTTGATATGTACAAATTGTTTTGATGTATCTGAAAATAATATTGAAAATCATATTTTTATTCCACGGTTAGCTTTGACACCTTTAAACAAAATAATTTATTTTAAAATTCAAACAAGACAGTTGTTATCAGTGTGTTATGCATGACAATAAAACAATAGCCAGTGATCAGCTATATGTTGCATTATCTCAAGTTAAAAGTAGATAAATGTTAAAATTATTAATGTTAGATAATGATGTAAAAATAACCAACAAAACACTAAATATTGTATACAAATAAATTTTTGGATGTTTATTAATTTGAAATATTATTTTTCATGTTCAATTTAATTTGTTTATTAGTTAAAGTTCTTATTTATACATTTATTTCATTCCATATTATACACTATTTAGATGTATAAATATTAATAGAGAAAATCTACTAATGTTAGATATAACTAACGTTAAAAAAATATACATAAAAGTCAATATACAAAATATTATCAACAACAATATAACTTACACACCTTTTTAAACAACAACAATTTTTTGATTGAACCCGTATGTTACACGGGACTTTAGCCTAGTATTATATAAATTAGATGAATATGTGATGGTTTTTTTATTTAAGAGGTCTGTTAAAGTACACCCTGTTTTATCTCCAGACGCCATTCTTACGGTCCGTAAGAGCCTTTACGGGCCGTAAGACTTGCAAAATATCATATCAGTCATTCAATAGTTTAACGGGTCGTGAAGCCTCCCACGGGCACAAATTTCACGGGCCGTAATTGTCTTTACGGGCCGTAATTGTCTTTACGGGCCGTATGTATTAAAGATTACAGCCCGTTAAGTGTTTCACGGGGGCCATAATGTTTGTCGATTTTTTTATTTTCTTTGAGGAGATATAATATTCCTTGATTACGGTGTAATTTTGTATTTATTACATTATTTGATACGATATAATATTCCTCGATACTTATTTGAGTCGACGTAATATTTTTTGTAAAATACTATATAAATCGTCAGATTTTAATTAATTTCATATCAATAAATTCAATATTTGTACACATTTTTAAGCGATTTAGATTATTAACGATGTCAATTTGGGATAACAATTATTTATTTGGTTCCGATTTTAACTATTACCCCATCGAGGGTTATAGTTATTACGGTGACGTTGGTGGTAACTATGCTGAACAGTACAACGATAATGTTGAAAGTTTTGGTGGTAACTACGGTGGTGATGACGATAGCAACAGAGGTGATAGTAGCGGAGATGGGTATGGTGATGGTTCTGAAAAAAGAAGTGTTATATGACACAAATCAAGTTATTACGCAATTATTAGGTTTTTTAAGTTATTTGAAAATAAATAACTATTAAGTTTTGTTATTTGATAATAACTAATTATATTATTTAAAATTATTAGGTTTTTTCATATCGTCAAGAATTGGTTAATTGGATAAGGGGCTGTTTGACACCTTCTGAATGATTAAGTGCTGAACCAATAAGAGGTCTGAATGATTAAGTGCTGAATCATTAAGAGGTCTGGACCATTAAGAGCTAGTATATAATTTAACTATTCAAAAACAAATGTCTGACCAATTTAGATAATATGTCTTAACCATTCAGCATTAGACCTCTTAACCATTCAGCATCAATATGATTATTGATGCTTAACCATTCAGAGATAAATCTCTTAACCATTCAGACATGTGCTCGCGAAACAAACAGTCTGAACCATTAAGTGCTGAACTATTCAGACATCTGAACCATTAAGAGGCTGATTAAGAGGCTGCCAAACAGCCCCTAAGTAATATAAGTCGTGAAAATGGATATGTTATTGTCACGAAACGGTCAGAAAAAAACATAAGTGGGTTGGTAGTTAAAATATGGTTAAAATGTGATCGAGGTGGAGTATATAAAGAAGCACCCATTTTTAAAAACATTGACACCAAAAAAATAAATTGTCAGTTTGAATTACAGGGAAAATACCAACTAAAAAATGTGGGTGGATCCTAGTTGTTGTAGACGATTTTTATAATCATGAAGCCGATGAACACCTCGAGGGGCATGCATATGCAATGGGGATCACTGAAAAAGAGATTTATATGGTAAAACAACTTACAGAGAAAAATATTAAGGCTCAAAACATTTTAGGCACACTGAAAGACTAAAATCCTAAAAATGTGTCAGCCTTAAGAACGGTATATAATGCCCGCACGAAAATAAAAAATTCAAGCAGAATCGGCGAAACTCCAATGTAGGTATTATTTACTATAATACAACAAAATAAATATATTTACACCCTTCACATAGATAAAGCCACAAGTACATTAGACGAGGTTTTTAATACATTCCAAAATCATCATGTATCAAATTCCCATGCCCGTTATCTCAAGTATCACGTCATTAGCTAAAAATATCTTTCCAAAATCATCATGTGTCAAATTCACCTTCGTTTCCTCGTTGTTCATGGCATGAAATGAAACCCCTGAATCCATAACAGGAGTCCACACTGCTTTCCATACTGAGTATCAATGCATCATCATTACAACTACAACATTTCACATTCTTCCTAAGTTTAGATAAACTCTTCCTTGACTCCCACTAATTATGTTATTACCCCAACCCTTGCCAACATTTAACATCTCACTATTTGATAATTCATCTAAGATCCTTCTTCTGACATCTTCACCCATAATTAGATCTCGAATACCATCAAGTGTAAAAGTCTTAGTCTTCACAGAACTTGAAATTGTAGTTACAGTTCCAGACCAACTATCAGACAGAGATGATAACAATATTAGAGCCTGAATTTTATCATCAAACTTAATTCCAACATATACAAGGCTTGTTAAGATTGAATTTAGATTGCTAATATGAGCAGTCAATAAGCTTTCTTTTTTTATCCTTGTGTTCACCAACTTCCGAATCAAGAAAATCTTATTCGCCGTAGATGGTTTCTCATACATATTTGAAAAAGCAGACATCATTCCGATTTCAATTGGTTTCTTCAATGATGTTAAAAGCAATGTTTTTCATTATAGCCAATGTAATAACCTCTTAAGCCTTTTTGTCCTTTGATTCGTAATCATTTTGTTCCATTTTCACAGGTTTTTCTCCTAATACTATATCCAAGTCATTTTGACAAACAATGGTTTTACTTGCATTTTACACCAATTAAAATCAAACCGTTAATGTTGGATCACAACCTTCCCGTCTTCAGCCATCATAAACAACAAGCAAGGAGCAAATCAAAATAGTGAACAGACACAACAATGGCAAGAGCCTTAACTTTACGCTTGTTCTAGTGAACACTGCAATTGATTGATTTGCTACTTCAATAAACCTTGTAGACAAATCTAAACTCGGACACACTTTTCTTTCACTAAACACGATTCCTTAAACAGTTGATAGTTAAAAAAAGATTGAAAATTTGAATACATAAATCCTTAACCTTTACCCAACGAATTTAAAAGTTATTCACCAAACCCTAATCAACAGCTTCAAAGAGTTTTCTTGTTCTAAGCGATCACCGAAAAAATAACACCTTTTTAATTTTTCTCGATTATGTTGGTAAAAGAACCCGAAAAAAACAAAAAAAGATCTCTCTTTCTTTCTTTCATTCGAGTTACGCAGATAGAGCACCAACACCAATTTTTTTTCTTCTTTGTTTAAATGGCAAAAACTTAAAGAGGTAAAAAACATGAAACTTTCCTTTTCTTTCTTAATTGCAATCCCACACGAGAAACTGAAAAACGGCGATGACAATCTTTAAACAATAAATAAAAAAACATTTTTATGAATCTTTATCCGTGCAACCGTATGTTCAACTAGGTAAAGCTCCAATACCACATGTTAGGTTTCAAGCGGCTTATCAGAACCAACACACGAACACACACAAATGATTATCACGTGGACATAAAATAAACGACACAAGAATTTAACGTAGTTCGGTCGGTCTGACCTACGTACATGGGCTACAACTAGGGTTTCCTTTATTTGACCTGTACAAAATTACAAATACATAACATGTTATATATAGAGACTAATTAGGGTTAATAGGTTAGTGGGCAACAAAACTAAACATGGGTCCAAGCATAAAGTTTTCACAAACTCAACAATAACAGAGGCTTTACAGATAAAAGCAATGCGGTTATTCATGGTTGCATTTATTCCGATTGGCCGCTCCTAGTGTGCCTATGTTGTAGCACGAGGCATTAGCTAGTGTACATCATCTTATTAGAAGAGGGTATGACGCTGATTAGTAAGAAAATGTATGCATAAAAAGTATTTGCATGAGGAGAAATCTTGAAGTTATGTTTATTTTCTAGGTTTGTAAAAGTACAAATTTTCAAGAATGAGAATCTTATGACATAATAAGAATTTCTTTTGATAACTACATTTCAAACGTATCTTAATGCCTAAAAGTTGGATAGGATGATCTTTCATAATAATCCTTTCAATTTTTAAGAATGTTTAGATGCTCAATAAATGATTAACACTAATCTTCACTCCTACAATTCTATAGATCCAATATATTAAATAGAGTTTCATTTGAATGATTTGTATTTTATTATGTAAAGATAAAAAATAAAATGAAAATATGGATTTATTAGGATTCTTAAATAAGCAAGTTACAGTACTGACAAAAACAGGTTGAGAATGTATTTTTTTGTCACACGCTATATCTATGTTAGCATGACACATTAGTTAAAAAAAGAGAAAAAGTGAGAGTATTGGGAAAAAGAACAAATAAGAGAGAAAAGTGCCGACCCCAAAAAAATATAAAAGAAAAAAATAGAAAAATTAGTGTATTGTAATTACATAACGTGGTTCATCAATGTCGTGTTTTAGTAAATCTTCAATAATTCTTACGGCTAGATATGATTTTGCTAAAGGTATTAGATGTGAGGACAGCTAAACCATTACTGTAAATGTGCATAATATAAAGGCATGAGACATTTGGTAGTAATTAAACTGAGTTTAAATTTAAAATGAACAAAACATATTGGCCATCACACTTGATGTAATTTTCATGTTTGAAATAAAGTGTATAAGATTAACTTACTGATTATGATCTCAATGTACGATCTCAATGTACTTTTTTTGGGACATAAAGGCTTAAGTATAAGGATTTGATAGATGGTTGATTTACATGCGCTAAAGATATTTAATTTTATACTCTTAACACTTAAAGTATGCCTAATTAGTTTATAATTGAAGTTGAAGGTTCCAAGATACCATGAGCTAAAAGGGTACATTTTAATTAAAGTTGAGCCTGATGAGTAACATGTTATTGATTTTATGTGGTTTCTTTACGGTTGTTAAAAACTTAAAATTTCACTTGTATAGTTCACTTGTATAAATATATTTTGTTTACCGTATAGAAATCGAATAAATGTGCATTTTAATTTGAATTTGATGTTTCTTATCTAAATTCCATTGTTGGTCAAAGGTAGCCAAGTAAATCGAAAATGAAAGGAATTACAACTTGGAATTTGGAGGAGATCATCAAGTGAAATCAAATTCAAATAAAACTATAAGCAATAAGTGCACTTTTACAGCCATATTAATCAGAAGCCCACTAGAAGGGAGTAAAGGGATTATCGACTACAGATTGCTATTTAATATTACATGAACTAATAAGTGTGGGCTGAATGAATGAGTTGGGCCAACTAGTGAAATAAAAGCCTAAAAGGCATGCATTAAACAACTGAGAGCAATTCGACGACTGTTTGGCCATGTGCTTATCGTGAATACGATACCTGACGTACTTTAACTATCTAGGTTATTTATCTTTTTGCATAACCCCAATTATAGAACAATAAAATGACGACGTTGTCGGGGAGCTAGTGCGTTTAGTTTTCTTGTTTTGCTTTTGTTATCAGTTGCTTAAAACACAAAAGAAAAGAAAATCTAAAAATTTATTTATTTTTATTTGTATCATTATCATTATTATTTATTATGTTATTTGGTTTGTCATAGAAGTTATTTTATTTGGAGGTTTAGTAGAATCTCAAGAATTTTAATATCATCGTGGATTGGGACCGGAAGAATGATCTATGTATGTGTTGCGGGAGTCTTTATCATTGATTCAAGATTGTCCAATGTTTGAGAGTAAATATGAAAACATAGAGAGAAGATGTTCTGAATATAAGCGTCAAAATAGATATGTGAAACAAACTTTGAAGATGAGACACCCTTATATTATCCACACTCTGAACCGCCTCCACCATTAAATTATCAAGAATATTATCATACATACCTCGATTACAAATATGCCCAAGAGTGGGATTTTAATTTTGTGAACCCGAGATGTCACATTTCTCAAGTTACTAGGAATAGTATGATAGACTACTATCCTGAGTACCCTCAACTTGCATATGAGAAGCCTCAAGATTCAATGAACTCTAAGCTTGATGAAATCATAAACATCTTGATAGAAATGAAAAAAAGGAAGACATGCGAAGAGACAAAATACTCGCGGTGTTGGTTATGCAAGTTGGCCAATTAGTTGATGATGTAGCTCAACTAAGACAAGAGCAATTTGAGTTGGATAGTGGTATTGTGGTTGGGGATGTGGCTCTACACCGCTCCACCCCTTAAATGAATTGTTGTGAATAAGAGTACTCGTAAGTATGAGATCGGTAATGAGGGGATGAGAGTGGTTTAAAAATTTTCAATTTGGTAAATGAGTGAAGTCTCTCGATCTTCTTGTTCTTTTAGTACCTATAAGATATGAACAAGAAGAATAGACTCACAAACAATATTGGGTCACTCTCTTTGTTTTATAATTCTTTGTTCACCCTAATAATTCTTGAAAAATCATACAAATGGGTTAAATGAAACAAGTTCAAACCAAAACGGATCTTGTTGAATGAATGGATCCAGAGATCATATCGACTACTCTACTACCATCATGCCGAATTTAAGCTCTAAAAATGAATGAATTCTTGAAGGCTATATCTTTACACATGGGATGATGGCTGTTTTCTAATTATTCATTATAAAATTAAAAAATGTCATTTTAACCTTCATATTTGTGATGCAACAACCTTCTGGTTCATATATGTTTTGTTTCATTAAGTATAAAATATAAAAACTACATCTTCAATTCAACATATGAAATATCCTTGTCCAGAGGAAAATTGAGAGTCTGTGTAACCATATCCAACTTAACTAAGATATCAATTTTTTTCCTTTGTCAATTAAAGTGATATATATTATAGAGCACTTAAAATCAAATTTGGATAATCTGAGAGCCGTGAAGATCATTTTCAGATTGAAATTATTCGGTGGTTCACCTAAATAAATCAATCGGATACAACTTAGACGAGATCAAGAATTTATATGTTGTATTGTGTGAATTTTCGTGAACAAGAAGAAGAATTCGAGAAGAAGATTTTTAGAAGGAAACAAACTGGGAAAAACTGTCATTTGACAGTTCAATTATTGTTTATATTTTAAACAATCATTAAAAAATAAGTATTTTCCAACTCGAATTTCACATGTGAAATTCTAGAAAATCAATTCGAAATTCATTTTTTAAAGAAGCCTTTTTTACCGAAATAAAAAATTTCTAACTCGACCCCAGCTAGGGGCTCTACCCCTTGGATCCCGCCAGGCCTGCCGCCCCTTGGACCCCGCTACCAGGGGTGTTGTCCCCGGACCCCTACCAAGGGGGCAACGCCCCTTTGGAACCTTCAATGCTTAAGAAGGTTTTCAATATCGAATATCATAATACACTCAAACAATCTTGCACTCCGCACCTTTTAACTTGTTTAATGAATATTATGATCACATTGGTCGTTAATCAATCAAATTACATTAAAATATTTAACAGACATATGTATAGTTTCAATTACATTAAAATATCTATCATACATATATAGTTTTGAACATAATAATATGTTATGTCACATGAGAAAATTGGAACCACAACCAAAGTCAAATTTAGAAGAGTTCAATATATGTCCCCTATATACCTTACAACTTTCTTTTTTATGTTATTTTCATAGTATTATAGTAAAAGATAAAACAAATAAATATAACACAAATTTGAATTTCTTTCTTATTATCCTAACAACAATACATCATACATGCTCAATACTTTTAAAGGCATAATAAAGTTTTAAAATCATGACTCTTTTTGTAGAAAAATATATATTTTTGCTTAAAATCTTAACACGTGAGAATATGATAGACGCATACTTTTTGTATATAATCTCTAATAAAAACACACCCTTTCAAATATACCAGACTCTTCACTCTCGTATTTAAAACCTGAAAACTAACCATGTTAAAGCCTAAAAATTGAAGCCCCTTAAATATGAGGACCTCAGGCTTCAACTAATACATTTTATTTGCAGTCAAGCCGCCCCTGCAATACACACCGCGATTAAGAACTTAGAGACGTTGACATCTCTTACATTACACTGCATGGATAATCCTTTGGGTGATCATCGCTGCTAGCACTCGACCCATAGTAGTAGTAGGGCTGTAGGGGAGACGTTGGGTGTCCCATAACCGGGTACCCATAAGCCTCTTGTGGCGGCAACACTGGTGCCGATGGCCTAATGTCCCCCCATGCTGGCGGCGGTGGCAGTGATGGTGGTGAATCATAACCAACACTCATAACATCTCCATGAGTACCAGCATATCTAACATCACCATGATCATTAGATCCTGAGACATCCGTAGGTGCATCAAACCTAATAATAATCTCCATGCCACTGTTAGAGCGAGTGATCATGTTACTACCCACAGGTTTTGATTTCACATATTCTTCCTCATGCAGAAGTTTGATCTCTTTGTGTAGAAGAGTTTGAAGAGCTTGAACTACATAAGCAGTTGACTTCACGGTGGAAACTGTATATGTGCTGTTCTTTAAGTTGATTGAAATCAAGTCTATGTCTCCAATCTTCTTGAGACACTTTCTGACCCTTGTTTCATGGCAGTTGCAGTTGCAGTTCTTGATTTTGAACGTAAACTTGTTCGGGGCTGTTGGATAGTAACGATCCATCGTGTTAATCGGATTGAATGTTATCTTTATGAGATGAAAGTTGCTTATGAGGTTTTGAAGAAGATTGTTGTTTAGTTGTGAGAATGGTGGAAGAAAGATTGGAGACTAAGGAATAACATGTTATATAGTGTACATAAATATGATGGTCAATGTGGTGGATATGTTTTAAAATTCTATTGGCCGGTGCTAAGTCTTGCATTTCGTCACCTAGAAAATGTTATTAAACTTGTATGTTTAATTGTTTATTATGATGTTGTAGTTTTTCTTATTGCTGATGACTTGTGTATCATGTGTAGTTTTTATACGTGTGATCTTCTAGATAAAGCTTTTAAATTATGTATAATTTTGATGGTATTCCAAATTTAAATCGTAGATATTTATGAACAAGTATGAATTCTATAGTGAAAACTATACCAGATATATGTGAAACAAACCAAAGATTATTCTTTTATAGAGAACGAACCATCATAACATTTAGTTGAACTTTCAATAGTTATAACTATTGATAATTGGAAACTTATATCAGTAGATTTGCCCATCTACACCATTAACAACTGCTAGCGACACCCTAGTTGTTGTTGTTGAACCAAGTTGCTACTAATTATCCGCTTTCGTTAATGCTAATCTTACTTGCAACTAATGGATTAGGTTGTTGCTGAGCTTAGTTACCACTAATGATCAGCGGTAACTTACTACATATAATCAGTTACCATTAATTATTATAACGAAGCTTTTTATCAGCCATGCAAGTATCCCACGGGCTAATCCCCTTGGAGCCTGCAAGGGCATTGTCCTTGGTGTGTGTCCCATCTAATTAGTATTATTCAATTTTCTCTTTCTATATTTTTAAATAGAAGGGTAGAATGGTAAATTTACCTCCACCGAACAAATTTATTTAACCATCATCTAAGTTGTGAATTAAAGTGTTATGTTTTGTTAAATTGTTAGGACTAAACCTGGAGTTTTAAAATTTTAAAGACGATATATGAAAGTTTGACAAATCCCAAAGTAATCCTATAGCCCTTGAGGATCACCGATTAGAACTCTCTAGTCCCTAAGAAGGTGAATATTCACGCTTGGCGTGTTTTGCTAGATAAAATCCATACTCGTAATTTGGTTGGAATGGGTCTGGATATTTCTTATATGCTTTGCCTGATGTGTGAATTGCACGTTGAAGAGTTCTTGGAGCTTGGTTTGGCGTTGGATTGATATTTCCTCCCCTATGAATCTAGATCCATCGTCTTTACTTAATCATATTTGCTTTTATGCATACGAAGAAGGTTTTCATTTTGACAATCTTCATAAATTTTCATTTCTATGGGTATTTAGTAGGAATTGCAAGACGTTTTTTTTTCGGAGTGGATTGGTTGAAAAATCCACTTATGTTCAGGTAATCTCTTTTTTCTTTCTTGTCTAGCTTCTTACTAGCAATAAAGTCATTGCTGATAAAAAATATAATAATTATAATTTTAAGAAAAATCGATTTCATGGAGGTCACTCGTCAAGCGATACCAAATTATGTTGAAAATGTGTCACCCTTCACATAGTTAAGGGTTTAGGTATCATCTTGAACAACTTATGTAAATTTAAAAGTAGAATTAGGAGACATATAAGTTAGTCATTCCAGCTAATACATGATTTCTTGATTACTTTGTTACATATATAGATCGACGATTACATCAACTGGACTGAATTATAAGTTTACTAAATGATAAATAGTTAACATCACTATATAAAATAACTAGTAATGTATCTTTCGTTACATTTCATCCACCCTACAAAAAGTTATTTACAAGAACATAAATATTACGAAAACTTATTAGAATGAGTGTAAATTATTCAATCATTATTCAAAATCAAATGAAAAGTGTGATTAAAGTAGTTTTCTCTCAAGTTAATTAGTGAAAAAGCTCTTCCTTAATTGTTACAAGTTTATTACAAATATTTAGATCAAATAAATCACTAGGCATTAACATGCTATAATTTAGTAACTACACAAATAAATCAATTTAGATCGGCTCTCGAAAGTTTTTTAAACATTGTACTTCTGTAAGAAAACTCACTTTGTATTATTACATGATTTGTACCTTCTAGAACGAGTTAAGACCATTCAATGGTTAACTGTATAACCCGAAATTAAGCTAGTTTGACAATACGTTATTCAACGTTATAATTAAAAAGTGTTATCTAATTCCTTAATCAAGACATAATATAGTTTGTTGGTTAGAGACATTACCGTAGTTATTATCATATAATATAGTTGTTAACGTCGTACTCAATAATAGCTTTTGTCGATAAAAGTCGGTTCACATATTCTAAATAGCTATATCTGACTATTAATTGTATGCAACGTATTGTTTGGCATGGAATGATAATGACGTTGAACACTTGATCAACCGATGTAAAAACATCCAAGTATTAATTAATAAATCAAAATTGTCCAATGAATGCGATTAGTCAACCATATATAGAGATTAAAAATTGTATTATTCATGCAGTCTATTTTTTATGAATACGATTAGTCGGTTCACATATAAATATTATTTTTCTTTGTCTTATAACAACGTTTTTAATAATATATGAAATTACGAGACAAGTTCTAGCTTGTACAAAGTCTAATTAAAATGTAAAGTAGACGAAAGTATAAGAATACAACATGTGGCGTGAGATCGAGGGGCATATGCATCTGTCCATAAATATCATGTATATATGTGTACTGATTACACAGACTACACAACTTATATAATATAATCGTGCAAGTTATATAAATAATTACACATAATAATTACGTAATCTAAGTTTATATAAATAATTACACATAATAATTACGTAATCTAAGTTTATATAAATAATTACACATAATAATTACGTAATCTAAGTTTATAACTACACACATACTTGATTGTGCACGCCATACACAATATACAAAGAGACTTTTTATAGAAAATGTCCTTAAAAAGTATCATATTACTATCATAAATACATGAATAAATGTTTGATTTTGTGATGTATTTTATATATGAAATAATATCATATGCAACTGTTATTTACGTTTAGAAAAGTGGTTGAATTTAAAAAATATCAAGGTTATTCCAGTTTTACAAACTTATTTTATGTGTACGTATAGCAACCTTTCATTTTATAGATTAACTAGCTTTAGTAAACCCGTGTGTTACACAAGTTGAATAAAATAAAATATTAATATAATAAAATTTTTAATTATATAATGATGTTCTAAAATATGATATGACTAAAATTACGTATCAGAAATGACTATAAGTAATAAAACAGTGATATTAATTTTTTAGAATTTTATTTTAATTTTTTTCCAAAAATAAATAAATAAATATTTTGTTCTAAAGCAAAATGTATAAAAAATTGTTTTTAAAATTTTTTCTTATTATAACTCTCAAATTTATTTATTTCTTGTTTTAAAAAGTTAACTTTTTAAAAATACGAATTTTAAAATATTTCGTATTTAAAAAAAATTATGCTTTAGAAAAATTATTATTGTATAAAAAGTTTATATTTATAGAACTAACATTAATAAATAGTTTTATTTTTTAACTTATTAAATTTAAAAATATTAAATAATATTATTAGTAATTTATGAGTAAGAGACAAGAAAATTTTAATGATAATGATTATGATTTTATCATGTGTTATTCAATATACTCTTTTATTAGAGTAAAAAATGGTGTATAACATTTCTTACACTTCTCATCCTAAAAACAAATAACGTATAAACCTTTACACACAAAACTAGAATGTCTTTTTATTGTTTGTTTTAAACTATATGTAAAATTATACTTTATATATTCTAATAAAAGGAAATATGATGAACCAACAATTTGAAGGCTCATAAAGAAGGAACATTTCTGTATCCGGAGTTCAAATATGAAATGTTAATCTAAAAAAAAGTTCTTATTCTATATATGAGATTTCAAAATATTTTGGAGATTTTTCTAATTTTTATTCTAAATATATACATATGCGATCTCCAAATAAGTTTCGATCTTCACATACTCAAGGAAACTTAGAATAATATGATAAATCTAATCGAATTCATGATGTCAATGGCTTGTATTCACACGGTCACACCCGTATTATATACTTAAACAAGCTAATATGGCATTTTTCATGCTTGCTTTATTAAACATGTGAAGATTCTACCATTGTGAATTCACATGACATGAACTGTACGGTGGAATTTGTGACATCCGTCACCAAAAGGTCCGTCAATCAACGTAATTATCCGTTAACTTTTCCTTGATTGTTCTTCCTCTTCTTCATGAACTCCTGGTGTGGAGATCATACTTGCTTTATTATCCTTGTGCTTGTGCTTTCTTCGTGAACGTGTGCTAAGCTTAAAACTTTTACAAATTCCACCACCATTATCGCTAAATATATCATTTTTATATATAACCATTGTCATAAATAAAACCATTTTAAGTTACCAATTACCATTAAACACACTTTTAACACGAATATAACGAACACTTTTAAGGTCGTAATCAACCGAAACAAACTTTGGGAATTCGGGGGCTAAGTGCAGGGACTAAAATTGACATTTTGCAAACTTGGGAAGGGTATAAAAACCCCATTCC